>JAOWBW010001772.1:0-198981 GCA_026119855.1 Campanula takesimana | reverse complement strand
AAGATGGTAAAAAGAAAATCACCCATTTACAAAATTAATGGTTCATCCATTTGTACACCACATTTCACCCATTTACAAACCTAACCGAGTTGTAACGAAACCAATTGGATAACCAAATGAGAATGTGTAAAACTCATGTAACTAAATTTCAATCCCCCGTTAAAAAAACTATATTTCTAACATTAAGATAAATAGGAAATGTGACTTAAGACATGATATTTCAAGGAAAGGCTTTAGAAACTTGTCAGAAAAAACATTCATTTAGGAACAAATTTGTTGAAAACCTGCAAAAACATTTAGGGACAGTGGGAGCAAGAGATCTAATAGCAATGCAAGAATACCACATTATCATTGTTTATCAAGATTGAGAAAAGATGGTAGCATAATCTGCGTTAATGTTTTCCATGGATCTGAGATAAAACATCAGCACAATAAGACATGAAAATGTTATAAAAAAATTACAAAAATAAAATTAATATACTTTTAGTTCTTGCAGGGGATAATATCTAAGTATTTAAGATAGAACAACAATAATAAAGAAAGGCAAATAGACATATTCCAAGCATAAAAACCTGCTCCCTTTAAAACCATGGTGTCCCCAACTACCATGTCGCACCCCCACTCCCCATAATGTCCTCTTTTGTTCTCTCCGTCAACACCCGGACTTAAGTCACCATTTCTGCCACTATTGTCCCCACCCATATCCCCACTTTCACCCCCCAACCACCACCCCCACTTTTCCTGATCCTTTTTTCCTTCCCACCCGTAGGCAGAGGTACTAAGGGGCAAGGAGGGGCAAATCGCCCCCCCCCCCAACTTAAGTTTTTGTTTTCGGCAAATTATCGATAAAAAGAGACCAATTTATCAATCTAAAATATAGGGATCGGCATTATGGAGAAAGGTATTTCATACTTTCTCTATCCCGGAAAGTTAATCCCTGTTTTTTTGGTTACTATGAATGAACTTTGAGCAATAACTAAAGATATTTTATAATTATCTTAATTAGAATCTAAAATTTTGTATTGATAGTGTTTATAATGGTCTATCAACAACAAGTTTTTAATTTCATTAGGATAATTAAAAGTAATTGTTGGAGTAGAGATCCTCAAAGGAACAAAAAGGGGAATTCCAGGCGGAGGAGCGAGCGGGCGCTTATTTGGACAGAAGGTTGGTCCTTCGGAAATCAACATCAAGCGGGCGCTTGGGTAGGCCAGGCGGGCGCCTGGTCCGCTGACGGGATTTCGGGACTCCTTCTTTGTTTAGGTTTAGATCTTATTTCAGGGCTTATATTTAAGCAATGTTCCGCCCCCAAACTCATTGTATTCAGATTTAACATATTATATTGCAAGATCCTGGCTTGGTAGTGCCCCCAGACGTAGTCAAACATATTGACGAAACGGGTAAAATTTCTTTGTCTTTTCTTGCTTTGATTTCTTGTGCTTTGTTTGTGTGCTTTTATTGTTCTTGTGTGTTTTGCTTGGTAGTGGAGGCCATATCTACAACACATGGTATCAGAGCTCTGGTTGGAGATCAGGGTTAATCGACCGATTGGTTTATCGAGCGATTGGGTGTTGTCAAGCAATCAAGAATGGGCAAGGACAAACAAGCGGTGGAGAAATTTGATGGTTCTGACTATGGGTTTTGGAGGATGCAAATAGAGGATCTCTTATACAACAAAGATCTCTATAAGCCTCTAAAGTGTGTCAAACCGGAAGGAGAAAAGCAAGAAGATTGGGATTTCATGGATCGGAAAGCCCTAGGGGTGGTTAGATCTACTTTGTCAAAGTGGATTGCGAAGACTACCAAGAAGGCGAAGACCACAAAGGAGCTATTGGATTATCTTACTGAGAGATTTGAAACTCCATCTGCTGCAAACAAGGTTGATTTGATATGCAAGATGGGTAGTCTCAAGATGCAAGAGGGAGGATCCTTAGCTAAACACATCGATGAGTTTATGGATGTTATAAACTCATTGACTGCGTTGGATATTACGCTTGATGAAGAGGTTCATGCGTGCTTATTGCTAGCGTCTTTACCAGGAAGTTGGAGCGGGACGGTGACAGCGATCAATGCTTCAGCGGGTAAGAACAAATTGAAGTATGATGATGTTAAAGACTTCTTGTTGGGCGAGGAAAATCGTTTGAAGAAATTGGGGACATCGTCTACTTCGGGATCGGCCTTAGCTACTACTAGCAGGGGAAGGCCGGGTACTAGCAATAAAGGGAGAACTGAATCAAGGGAAAACGTAGTGGGTGGTAAGGGCAAGGCCGTGGAGATCAGAGATAAACCAAGGGTTGCGAAAGGATCGGTGCAGTGTTATCATTGCAAGGAGTTAGGACACTACAAGAAGGATTGTCCCAATCGTGGGGGCAATTCGGTGAATGTGACAGTCGAAGGTGATGATGTACTGGTTCTGAGTGTTAGTAGTGCACTAGAATCATGGGTGCTGGATTCGGGGGCATCATTCCACTCTTGCGGGCATGCAGAAGAGATGGAAAATTATACTTCCGGTGATTTCGGTAAGGTCTATCTGGAGGATGGAGAGCCTTTGGAAATCAAGGGGAAGGGGGATGTCAGAATAGGAGCATCGGACGGGAAGGTCTTACATCTGAACGGGGTCAGGCGCATTCCGGGTTTGAAAAAGAACCTATTATCAGTTGGGCAGTTGGACAAAGAAGGTTACAAGGTAACATTCGGCTGCGAGAACTGGGTTATTACCAAGGAGGATCGTGAGATCGCTCGGGGTAATAAGGAGGGGACATTGTATTTGGCGAATAACACCAAGGCAAGTATCGCGGTGGCGTCAGCAAAGGGTGATACGGATTTGTGGCACTGTCGATTGGGTCACATGAGTGAGAAGGGGATGAAAGTACTTTGCTCAAAGGGAAGACTACCGGGTTTGAAGACAGTCGACGTGGGGATCTGCAAAGATTGTGTGTTTGGAAAACAGGCGAGATGTAATTTCTCGAGGACGGGTAGGGCTTTGAGGGAAGCAAAGTTGGATTTGGTCCACACGGATTTGTGGGGGCCGGCCCCGGTAACTTCTCTAGGTGGTGCGTCATATTACATGACCTTTATTGATGATTCAACAAGGAAAGTCTGGGTTTATTTCTTGAAACACAAAGATAAGGCATTCGAGGTGTTTAAGAAATGGAAGGCTTTGGTGGAGAATCAGACGGGACTCAAGATTAAGTGCTTGAGATCAGATAACGGAGGGGAGTATGAGCTCGGGGAGTTCAAGGAATATTGTGCAGCGAATGGCATTCGCATGGAGAAGACTGCAAAGGGAACACCACAACACAACGGGGTTGCAGAGAGGATGAACAGGACATTGAACGAGCGGGCTAGAAGTATGAGGTTGAAGTGTGGACTTCCGAAGACGTTTTGGGCATATGCGATTGACACGGCTGCTTTCTTGATCAATAGGGGACCATCGGTACCATTGGGGAATGAAATTCCAGAAGAAGCATGGAGTGGCAAGCAGGTAAATCTGTCCTTTCTTTGCATATTTGGCTGCGTTTCATATGTTCATATTGACTCTGTTGATAGAACTAAGTTAGATGCAAAATCTGTAAAATGTACGATTATTGGGTATGGTGGGGATGACTTCGGGTATAAGTTTTGGGATGACCAAAACCATAAAATTATTCGTAGTCGAGATGTGGTATTCAATGAACAGGTATTGTACAAGGACAGAAAGGGGGCATCTGATGATATTAGTTCGGAACCGGAGGTTGTAGAGGTGGATATTCCAGACTCGGGTGGGAGCAGGACGGTTCATGATGACCATGGTCAGGGGGTCACTGAAGATGAACCACATACTCCGGAACCGATTATTCCGCTGCGTAGATCCAGCAGGTTGCGTGGATCACCTGACAGGTATACTCCTTCAAATTACTATTTGTTGTTGACAGATAGTGGGGAACCAGAATATTATGCAGAGGTTGTTCGTAGTTCACTTTGTGATAAGTGGAAAGCTGCGATGGATGATCAGATTGACTCATTGAAAGCCAACAAAACTTCGGAGTTGATTAGACTGCCTAAGGGGAAGAAGGCATTGCATAACAAGTGGGTTTACCGGATCAAGGAGGAATGATTAAGAATCATGGGCACACCAACGTCATTCTGCACCTTGACACGATTACCACTATCAAGGCCACGTTCAAACTGTGTCAAGATTCGAACGATTCAATAATGGGATACGTAACCCTTGGACACCGAATTTGTATCATAATTCGGATAAGGGTGAAACCCTAGTTTCTCTTTCTTAGAGAAGACGTAGTTTTCAAAGAACATCAAGTTCTACAAAAAAAAAATTATTCATCAAAAGTCTCCCAAAACTATTACAATCGAAAAGCTTAAATAATAGACTCGTTACTTGTTGACCAATAATTTCCTAAATTACAAGAATCATACCATCTAAATAATACTACTATAAATAAACTCCTATCATCTAAGTAATACTAAAATAAATAAATAAATAAATATCCTAATATAAAAAGTAATAAATAAATAAACTAAAACTATTCCTGCATTATTCTCTCCAACTTCGAAAAAATTCGTCCTCGAATTTGTAGAAACAAGAAAATAGGATCGCGTAGTTACACCTGTGCCGCCTTCAGGTATCCATGTCCCAAAGTGAAAGCTAGACATAACTCACAAGTCACAACCGAAAATCGAAGAAAAAAATGATAGCCAAACTTCTTGTCCGCTTTTATCACAGCAGCCACAGGAAAATTGCCGTAGAACATTTGTTAACCGTTGGATCGTGCTGAAATTTGGGTAGTAAGTTAAGGACTCACATATCTTCACAATGAACGGTGGAGATCCGATTCTGAGATCTGAATCTGTTAGTGCAGAACTGAGGTGTTACCTCAGGTGTTGCCCTGACAGTCTAAGTGCTGTGACGAGATTCTTTGTAATTTGATATTTCTTTCTAATGTAATTTTTATACTAATGTCCTAATATTATTTTCTAGATGTTGGTCCATATTTTCAGGTATAATAAAGTTGGTTTATGGAGCTTAAAATGTGGAAGAAAAATTAATGGAGATTTATTCATAATTGGCGAGTAAATGAAGGAGTTACAAACATATTTAACATGTGTTAAATATGTTAAATATGGAGAAGACCAAGTCCAAGGTTTGTTGCTGATCAAATGGATGAAGTACAAGGCGTTGGAAGCTTGGAGTACAACAAGGTGATGCATAGACTTGGGCATGAAGTTTTCGGTTGAGAAAATCAAGGAATGAAGACCAAGTCTTGCACAAATTGTGGAGAGAAAGCTCACACATTATCCCCCACTCTCTCACATGTGAATAACAGCCCCAAGGCTGTTTATTTGAGTAGCCATCAAGTATTGAAGGCTATAAATAGTGCTTGGATGAGAAGATTGAAGACAAGCCAAAATTTACACACATCCATAGCACAAGAACAAAGTACTTCTTGGCTCCTTTGTATCCTTCCTCCCATACACTCTTTTCCACACTCAAATACTTCGGGTTTGAGTGTGTTTTGGCTAGGATAGGATCATCGTACTTTGTTCTACTTTTGGTTCCATAGATCGTATATTGTACTAGCTATAGGGAACCTTTTGACTTTGTAATTGATATTGATTATAAAGTTTTCGCCATTTAGGCATCTCAAGTTATATTTATATAACTTGAGAAAAATATATCTCTTGTGCTATTTATTTTTCCGCTGCAAAACTCTTATATTTTCGGGTGTGTGTATTCTATCCGTCAGCGTGTGTTACCTGGGGTGTTACCTAACACTTGAGGTAACATCTGTTCTCAGAAAGCCTTTGACAAACATTTTCAATTGGCACCAGAGCCCGGTCACTTGACGTTACTAAGTGGTTCGGTCCTTTGTCATGGCTTTCGATCTCCAGGAGGGAGAACCTGATCAAACAAACATGTTTGTCACAATAAGTGACTCGGAGACTGAACATGTTACCACAGATGTTATACACACTGAGATAACATCTGAGACCACACCCGTCAGGTATAACAATTTCAGTTTAACTAACGATGTTTGTTTCGTGGTTTCCAATAACCTTGATGCAGGAAGTTCAAAAGAGGATGAGCTGAGCAAAGATGAGCTCATTGATGGTTTAAAAAACCTTTGTGATGATTTGCTCAAGGAATGGAAGAAAGAGAACAAAATGGTTAAAAATTTAACCAAGATGAACGATGGACTCAAGGCCTACTTAACTCGTTTGGAAGTTCAAGCATCCAAGAGAGATGCCGAGCTAGAGAAAGTCAAGGCCAAATTGACTTTAGCCGAAACCACCTTGAAGAAAATCAACACCGGATCATCCAAATTGGATGAGATTCTCAATTTGAGTAAGCCTCTCAAAGCAGGTATTGGTTTCCGAGAATCATTAGATAAAATTATTTCTTCTTTGAGTTGTGATGAATATGAAATATGTTTTGTGAAAGAACGTGATTTTGATCAAAATTCTTTCTCTAATGACTCTTCTGACAAAAGAAAAGTGTGTCAATACTGTCACACCTCTGGACATTTTAAAAATAAGTGTAATACTCTTTCAAAGAAACAGTCCAGTTATTTTGTGTTACCTGAAGTGTTACCCAGCACTCCAGATAACACATTCTGTCAGAAGGTCAAAAACACAAAAAAAAAGTCATGGAAACCTAAAACTAAATTGAGATGCGATGTTGTTTACACCGCTCCAAAGACAAATATTGAAGGATCGTGGTACTTTGATAGTGGATGTTCACGTCACATGACGGGAACAAAGTTGTTTTTGAAAGACTATGAATCTTTTCAAGGAGGTAGTGTAACTTATGGTGGTGGAAGTAAAAGCAATATAATAGGAAAAGGGACACTAAATGTGACTGGTTTTCCTGCCTTAAAGAATGTCTTACATGTAGATGGGCTTGTAGCTAATTTAATTAGTATTAGCCAACTTTGTGATGACAACTTAGAGGTGAAATTCAATAAAAATACTTGTGAAGTCTTTGATTGTACTAACAATTGTGTGATGACAGGAATTAGATCAAGTGACAATTGTTATCTTGTTGAAGACAAGCAGGTGTGCCATTTGGCAAAAATAGATGTCACTACATTGTGGCATCAAAAGTTTGGACATGCCAATTATCGAAACTTGAAGAACATTTTCAAGTTTGAGGCTGTCAAAGGAGTCCCTAAACTGAATCTTAATAACAAAATGGTTTGTGGAGACTGCCTTAAAAATGAGGAGACTCGTGTTACCCAGTGCGCTGCCCAACACCAAGAGCAACACTTCGGGACAACACATTGTTTTCAGCTTTTGCACATGGACTTGATGGGTCCAATCGAGGTAGAAAGCCTGGGAGGTAAGAGATATATTTTTGTTATAGTTGATGATTTCTCTAGGTTTTCATGGGTATATTTCCTAAGAAAAAAATCTGAAACTTTAGATAAATTTAAACTCTTGCACTCCAAAATCAAAAACATGTTTTGCTCACCTATTTTTCGTATAAGATCTAATCATGGAAAAGAATTTGCAAATGTTTCCTTTTATACTTTTTGTAAGAAAAAGGGGATAAACCATGATTTTTCGGTATCAAAATCACATCAACGAAATGGGGTGGCCGAAAAGAAAAATAGGACATTGCTTGATATGGCCCGTGTCATGTTATTTTCAAAACGGATTTCAAAAAGATTTTGGGCTGAAGCTTTGAGCACGGCTTGTCACATTTCAAATAGAGTCTTTCTAAGACCTGGTTTAACAATGACACCCTATGAGATTTTGAATGGGAAGAAACCACATGTACATTACTTCCATGTGTTTGGGTGTGTATGTTTCATATTAAAAGACTGGGATTACTTAGCTAAGTTTTACTCTAAGAGTGATAAAGGCATTTTTCTTGGATATTCTCAAGACAATCATGCATATCGAGTGTATAATTTAAGTTTGGGAACTATTCAAGAATCTGCGAACATTGTTTTTGACGATCTGTTAAGTGTTACAGATAAACCAGGTGATTATCCTCTCATGATACAGATGGAACAACCTCAAAGTGAATTTGAAATTTATGTTGGACCAGATGTTGGCCCCAGTGTTACCGCACCTGAGGCAACACCAGAGATAACATCAGAAGTCAGTCCAGTTGCTGAAAATGAAAATAATGAGGACTCCAATAGAGTAGATGATCCCGTCAGAAGAGTTCCCCCGTTGAGGATTCAAAAGAACCATCCTATATCCCAAGTGATAGGGAGATTAGACGAAGGGATACAAACTAGAGGTAAGGAACCGGTTGATTATCGAGACATGGTAAACCATTCATGTTTTCTTTCTAAGCTTGAGTCTAAAAATATTTTTTTGAAAGATGAATATTTAATTCAAGTTTTTAACCATAAGAGATTTTCTAACTTGAAGAAGTCTCTTGTTCTGTGTCTTGTTTAAACCCCTTGGATCATCTTTGTTGTTGTATAATATTATATTTTTTTAAAAAAATGTTTTTATGTTTCTCTGTCTTAATCTGTTGATGGATTGTCCTTTCAGTCTGTCAACAGTGGCACATACTGATCTTTTTGTTATGGTAGGATAACACTCTAGGTAACATTATTGATAACATTCCTTTTTAAACTCAAAAGTGACAAAGTCACTAATCTTTTTCAAAGGCAAAAAGGCTAAAAACACTTATAGTATTTCCTTAGTAGCTCAGGGCACGGCGTTCGCTGCGACGATGCACTCTTGTCAAAGGGGGATATTATCTAGTGATTTTATACTAAGTATTAGGAACATGGAGTTCGCTACTACAGTGTTTCCTACTTGAACGGTACAAATCACTAAAACATGTTTACACTTTATAAGGACTCGGGGCACGGAGCTCGCTACTACGATGCTCCCTTGTAGATAAAGAAGTGTAAAATATGTTTATATTAAAGTGTTTGAAGATGAAGAACAAGCTTTTTATATCTAAATTATTAGATTTTCTTTGCCTAAAGTGTTCAAATTTGGCAAGCTTGTTATACCTCAAATGCTTATTATAGAAGCGTATCTTAGCCTCATGTGTTCAAAAATGAGGTCTATCTCGCCTTAATTGCCTTAATATAAATTCAATAAGGGATGTTTATCACGAATGTTATCTTAAGTGTTACCATCATTGCCATCAACACATTAGTGTGTGCTACATTCGTTTTTTTTTTTTATTTTCAGAATTGTTTTTTAAATTTTCAAAGTTTGAAAGTCTTTTTATTTAAAGAAAAAGAGTTTACAATTTTGAAAAAGTCTAAAACAAATCTTTTACTTTGGTAAAATATAGTTGTAACAATTTCCCTAAAATTTAGGAATCTATCTTCAAATTTTTGAGAGATCGTTACATCATTAATTTTACCGTCTTAATTTTTTTCTTTTCTTTTCTCGTTTTATTTATAAAAAAAAAAAAAAAAAAAAAAAAAAAAAACGGATGTGTAGGGAATTGGTTTTGTGTGCTCGTAAATAGGGGGAGTTTAATTAGGATAGTTTAAATGTGAGTAAAAATAGGGGTCTTAGTTAATTTAGATGATAAGAGTTAAGTTTAAATTAATTTCCTCTCCTAATTCACATTCCTTAACCTCCTAAAATCCTATCCCTATTTACTCTCTCTTTCTCTCTCAAACGCACCTATATACTCCCTCCTCTTCATCGCTTTTTCTCTATCTCAGCAACCTTCCCCAAAATAAAAAATTGTTATCTTGTTGAAGAAAGACAGGTGTGCCATTTGGCAAAAATAGATGTCACTACATTGTGGCATCAAAAGTTTGGACATGCCAATTATCGAAACTTGAAGAACATTTTCAAGTATGAGGCTGTCAAAGGAGTCCCTAAACTGAATCTTAATAACAAAATGGTTTGTGGAGACTGCCTTAAAAATGAGGAGACTCGTGTTACCCAGTGTGCTGCCCAACACCAAGAGCAACACTTCGGGACAACACATTGTTTTCAGCTTTTGCACATGGACTTGATAGGTCCAATCGAGGTAGAAAGTTTGGGAGGTAAGAGGTATATTTTTGTTATAGTTGATGATTTCTCTAGGTTTTCTTGGATATATTTCTTAAGAGAAAAATCTGAAACTTTAGATAAATTTAAACTCTTGCACTCTAAAATCAAAAACATGTTTTGCTCACCTATTTTTCGTATAAGATCTAATCATGGAAAAGAATTTGCAAATGTTTCCTTTTATACTTTTTGTAAGAAAAAGGGGATAAACCATGATTTTTCGGTATCAAAATCACATCAAGGGAATGGGGTGGCCGAAAAGAAAAATAGGACATTGCTTGATATGGCCCGTGTCATGTTATTTTCAAAACGGATTTCAAAAAGATTTTGGGCTGAAGCTTTGAGCACGGCTTGTCACATTTCAAATAGAGTCTTTCTAAGACCTGGTTTAACAATGACACCCTATGAGATTTTGAATGGGAAGAAACCACATGTACATTACTTCCATGTGTTTGGGTGTGTATGTTTCATATTAAAAGACTGGGATTACTTAGCTAAGTGTTACTCTAAGAGTGATAAATGCATTTTTCTTGGATATTCTCAAGACAATCATGCATATCGAGTGTATAATTTAAGCTTGGGAACTATTCAAGAATCTGTGAACATTGTTTTTGATGATCTGTTAAGTGTTACAGATAAACCAGGTGATTATCCTCTCATGATACAGATGGAACAACCTCAAAGTGAATTTGACATTTATGTTGGACCAGATGTTGTCATAAGTGCTGGACCAGATGTTAGCCCCAGTGTTACCGCACCTGAGGCAACACCAGAGATAACACCAGAAGTCAGTCCAGTTGCAGAAAATGAAAATAATGAGGACTCCAATAGAGTAGATGATCCCGTCAGAAGAGTTCCCCCGTTGAAGATTCAAAAGAATCATCCTATATCCCAAGTGATAGGGAGATTAGACGAAGGGATACAAACTAGAGGTAAGGAACCGGTTAATTATCGAGACATGGTAAACCATTCATGTTTTCTTTCTAAGCTTGAGTCTAAAAATATTTTTTTGAAAGATGAATATTTAATTCAAGTTTTTAACCATAAGAGATTTTCTAAATTGAAGAAGTCTCTTGTTCCGTGTCTTGTTTAAACCCCTTGGATCATCTTTGTTGTTGTATAATATTTTATTTTTTATTCTAAAAAAAAATTCTCCTTTTCTACCTCTCAAAATTCAACAATGGCTTCACCTTCCCAAAACCCTAACCAATCCGCACCTCAAGAGGAGTCACCGGGTGTTATCTCGGGTGTTACTTCACCTATGGACATATCTCCTATGGTTTCCAATATCTCTCCATCTATGGCCATGTCCATTGATGATCCTTCCATGGTTGCTACTTCACTCCAACCTACCCCAACCGTGACTGCCTTTCAACCACCTGTTACCGCCACCATGAAACCCAAAAGAAAAGCCCCTTCTTCCTCCAAATCGGCTGCTTAACCCTCCAAAAAGAAACCACCGGCATCATTAATTTGATTTCTTCTCAACCAGGGGGAGATGGTGTGCTGGTACTAGTGCAGGTACAGGTGCTGCTATTGATGCTGTTGGTGATGCTGGTACAGATCGTGCTGCTGGAGATGCTGGCACAAGTGATGAGCCGGATGATGGAGAAGATGGAGAATAACCTTGTTTAAAGGTTGTTGTTGCCACTATACTTGGGCAATGGCTTTTATGGTACTTTTGAATGGTTTCAAAAACAATTTTCGTTTGTGGTGGTTTGGTTTTTAAAACAATTCGTATTTTAGTTCTTAATTTAGAACTTTAATACTTTGGTGGTTATGCTTTGGTTTATGACTTGTGGTTTTGTGGATTTTAAAACTTTGATTTACTTTTTGTTTTAAACTACTAATTGTTTTAAACATGGTTCTACTTTACAATTAGTATATTAAGTAAATTTTTGTTGTTTCGGTTAACTCCATGATTAAGGGGGAGTTAATCTTTGGTGAAATGCTCTGTTATACTGCATATGGTTAACTTGTTTTTGCAGGTACCAACACTTAGGTGATTGGAAAGAAATCTCAAATTAAGGGGGAGATTGTTAGTGTAGAACTGAGGTGTTACCTCAGGTGTTGCCCTGACAGTCTAAGTGCTGTGACGAGATTCTTTGTAATTTGATATTTCTTTCTAATGTAATTTTTATACTAATGTCCTAATATTATTTTCTAGATGTTGGTCCATATTTTCAGGTATAATAAAGTTGGTTTATGGAGCTTAAAATGTGGAAGAAAAATTAATGGAGATTTATTCATAATTGGCGAGTAAATGAAGGAGTTACAAACATATTTAACATGTGTTAAATATGTTAAATATGGAGAAGACCAAGTCCAAGGTTTGTTGCTGATCAAATGGATGAAGTACAAGGCGTTGGAAGCTTGGAGTACAACAAATGAAGGAGTTACAAACATATTTAACATGTGTTAAATATGGAGAAGACCAAGTCCAAGGTTTGTTGCTGATCAAATGGATGAAGTACAAGGCGTTGGAAGCTTGGAGTACAACAAGGTGATGCATAGACTTGGGCATGAAGTTTTCGGTTGAGAAAATCAAGGAATGAAGACCAAGTCTTGCACAAATTGTGGAGAGAAAGCTCACACATTATCCCCCACTCTCTCACATGTGAATAACAGCCCCAAGGCTGTTTATTTGAGTAGCCATCAAGTATTGAAGGCTATAAATAGTGCTTGGATGAGAAGATTGAAGACAAGCCAAAATTTACACACATCCATAGCACAAGAACAAAGTACTTCTTGGATCCTTTGTATCCTTCCTCCCATACACTCTTTTCCACACTCAAATACTTCGGGTTTGAGTGTGTTTTGGCTAGGATAGGATCATCGTACTTTGTTCTACTTTTGGTTCCATAGATCGTATATTGTACTAGCTATAGGGAACCTTTTGACTTTGTAATTGATATTGATTATAAATTTTTCGCCATTTAGGCATCTCAAGTTATATTTATATAACTTGAGAAAAATATATCTCTTGTGCTATTTATTTTTCCGCTGCAAAACTCTTATATTTTCGGGTGTGTGTATTCTGTCCGTCAGCGTGTGTTACCTGGGGTGTTACCTAACACTTGAGGTAACATCTGTTCTCAGAAAGCCTTTGACAAACATTTTCAGAATCATCAGGTATTGAGGCCGGAAAGTAGCAGCAGTTTTTTTTTTTTTTGAAGTAATCTGAAAACTTAAAATGAGAATAAAAGATAGAAGGATATGATGGTACCAGGCTAAACTCTCAAGGACTCCATCAAGTTTTTTTTGCTTTCTCTGGCACTCGAGAGACTAGGTTTCAAACTCTTTCGAAACTCGAAGAACCACAATCTTTAATCAAGACTTTTTCAGAAATTCGTGAGACTAGGTTTCGAACTCTTTCGAAACTCGCAAAGAATCACGTTCTGTTTCAAAGCCAATTCTAAGCATCGCGGAGCTAGGTTTCGACCCTTTCGAAACTCGAAGAATCACGATTTGTGTCGAAGCTATGAAACTTTTGGAGCCACGTTTTTGGCTCTAATCATGAACCAGGAAACTGATACCAACTGATGCAGAATCATGGGCACACCAACGTCATTCTGCACCTTGACACGATTACCACTATCAAGGCCACGTTCAAACTGTGTCAAGATTCGAACGATTCAATAATGGGATACGTAACCCTTGCACACCGAATTTGTATCATAATTCGGATAAGGGTGAAACCCTAGTTTCTCTTTCTTAGAGAAGACGTAGTTTTCAAAGAACATCAAGTTCTACATTTTTTTTTATTCATCAAAAGTCTCCCAAAACTATTACAATCGAAAAGCTTAAATAATAGACTCGTTACTTGTTGACCAAGAATTTCCTAAATTACAAGAATCATACCATCTAAATAATACTACTATAAATAAACTCCTATCATCTAAGTAATACTAAAATAAATAAATAAATAAATATCCTAATATAAAAAGTAATAAATAAATAAACTAAAACTATTCCTGCATTAAGGAGGCAAACGGCAGTAAGCGTTACAAGGCAAGGTTGGTTGTAAAGGGCTTTCAGCAAGAGTACGGTATTGACTACACCGAGGTATTCACTCCTGTTGTGAAAATGACCACTATCAGAATGGTTCTGGGGTTAGTAGTGGCGGATAACTTGTTGCTGGAGCAAATGGACGTAAAGACGGCCTTTGTTCATGGGGATTTGGAGGAAGAAATTTACATGGTACAACCAGAGGGATATTTGTCTAAGGGTAACGAGGAACTGGTTTGCAGGTTGACTAAGAGCTTGTATGGCCTTAAACAAGCTCCTAGGCAGTGGTACAGGAAGTTCGATGGATTCATGCATGACATTAACTTTGTCAGATGTGAGGCGGATCATTATTGCTACTTCAAGAACACGGACAATGGGTACATAATCTTGCTGTTATATGTGGATGACATGCTAATAGCGGGCTCTAGCGTTAGAGAGGTAAACAGATTGAAGGCTCAGTTGTCAGAATGGTTCGAGATGAAGGATTTGGGGGAGGCCAGAAAAATCTTGGGACCGGAATAGGGAGTTGGGTAAGTTGGTTTTTTCACAAGCAGAATACGTTGAGAAAATCTTGACAAGGTTTTGCATGGAAGAGGCGAAGCCAACAGGGACACCATTGGGTATGCACTTCAAGCTATTCGAGAAGGACTCACCTAAGGGCAAGGAGGAGCGTGACAAGATGGAGAGGACTCCATATGCTTCGACAGTGGGGAGTCTAATGTATGCAATGGTGTGTACAAGGCCGGACATTGCACATGCGGTGGGAGTAGTCAGCCGGTACATGGGAAATCCAGGGAAGCAACATTGGGAAAAGGTAAAATGGATCCTGCGTTACTTGAAGGGTACTGCTGGTAAGGCTCTATGTTTCTCAAGCAAGGAGGTCGTGTTAGCGGGTTATGTTGATGCGGATTTGGCATCAAGCGATCTAGACAAGAGGAGAAGTACTACGGGTTATGTTTTCACATTGGTTGGTACGGCAATCTCCTGGGCTTCTAAATTGCAGAAGATCGTGGCTCAGTCGACTGCGGAAGCAGAATATGTGGCAGTGACCGAGGCAAGTAAAGAGATGGTATGGTTGCAGAACTTCTTGGGTGAACTTGGGAAGACGCGAAGTGGTAATGCTCTCTACAGTGACAGTCAGAGTGCAATACATTTGGCAAGGAATCCGGCGTTTCATTCTAGGATGAAGCACATTGAGCTGAGGTTTCACTACATCAGACATCTCTTGGAGAGGAAGATCTTAAGGCCGGAGAAGATATTGGGATCGGAGAACCCGGCTGACATGTTGACCAAGGTGGTAAACCTTGAAAAGTTGAAGCTATGTAAAGCTTCAATTGGGCTTGGAGAATAGGAGAGGGGAAGGCACTACCATGATCGAGGTGAGCACTAGGACGACACCAATGATGAGTTGAAGACGGATACGGGGTTTGTATATGCGGTTGATATCTAGGTGGGAGATTGTTGGAGTAGAGATCCTCAAATGAACAAAAAGGGGAATTCCAGGCGGAGGAGCGAGCGGGCGCTTATTTGGACAGAAGGTTGGTCCTTCGGAAAATCAACATCAAGCGGGCGCTTGGGGTAGGCCAGGCGGGCGCCTGGTCCGCTGACGGGATTTCGGGACTCCTTCTTTTTTTAGGTTTAGATCTTATTCCAGGGCTTATATTTAAGCAATGTTCCACCCCCAAAATCATTGTAACTCAGATTTAACATATTATAGTGCAAGATCCTGGCTTGGTAGTGCCCCCAGACGTAGTCAAACATATTGACGAACTGGGTAAACAATTTCTTTGTCTTTTCTTGCTTTGATTTCTTGTGCTTTGTTTGTGTGCTTTTATTGTTCTTGTGGGTTTGCTTGGGTAGTGGAGGGCCATATCTACAACAGTAATTTAAACGGTTGCTCAAAGTTCATTCAAAATAACAACGAAAAATGACAAACTAACTTTTTTGAGACAGATGGTGTATATTCATGTAATAAGGCAGCTACCAAATGGTTATTGATCTATATAATTGTGTTGCTTCAAGTAATCTGTATGTGTATATAAATATATGTCAGTATATGTGTATGTATATATATATATATATATATGTATATATATATATATATATATATATATATATATATATGTGTGTGTGTGTGTGTGTGTGTGTGTGTATGCACACACAATATATGTACTCCCTCCATCCCATTAAATGAAGCACTTTTGATTTAGGTGCGCGGATTAAAAAATGTGTAAGTGGTGTAAGTGTTGTGACTATGAAAAGTGAAGTAGCAGAGAGAAGTTCGGGTAAAAATAGTAACTCGGTAGTTGTTGTGAGTATGCAAGTGGGTCTCATTGAATAAAAAATATTTCAAATTTTCATTTAGAGAAAATACATTTCTTAATGGGACGCTCTTTTGGTAGAAGGTGCATCTTTTGTCATTCCGTCCTAGTTTAGGGATTTTACTTTCATTTTCCGTCCGTCACATTCTAAGGTTCTTAGTTTATTTGTACGATAAATGGAAAAGTATGAACAGTCTTTTGGACAATCTTGTCCTCAAAATTATAGAAGTGTTTGGCATGACTAAAATTAGACCTGTCAAAATAAAAAGTTAAGAGGTTTCTTAACATGCTTCCATCCACTGGAAAATTAGCTTGTCGATGTTGCATCAGCGAAGGAGATATCCCGGGAAAAAAATCTTAGCTCGGTGACAACATATCTTATTGATTAAACAAATATTACAACAAGTCCTCAAAGTTAGATACATCCATTACAGCAATATAGTTCAAGAAGAGTACTCGAACCCTCAACACAAATATTACATCAAGGCCTTGAAAGCCATATACATACGCTACATAAATATAGTTCAAGAAGAGTGTTGGATAGATGGATGGATTCATCAAGAAATGATAGTCATGTCAAGCATTATTACGGGAATCCCACTGTCCAAATAGATAAACTGTTGAGAGTTGCAGGGAAGAAGCCTGCATCCCACCATAGTTTGAGAGTGAAAAAAGGGAAAATTTGTTATTACATCAAGGATTCATCAGCGGCCTTTCTTTTTTTCCTTCTCCTCTCAGGACCATTGTTTTCTATACGGTCCCTTTTTGGTTCCAAAGGAGATGGCATAGCCACGTGGGTAGATTTGTTGCACAACATATTGGTCGGTGATCTGAATCACATTTTCAACTGTTCCTTGACTAATCAAGCATACCTAAAGAAGCCAATAATAAAAATGACCAGAGATAACTGCAAGAGAATATTTCAAAAAAAAAAAAAAAAAAAAGGAGAGAGAGAGAACTGGTGGAGAAGACACTTGTGTTAACATATACTACTTCATCTGCCTCGTAACAACTTGCACCAATTTCTATTGTGGGTATCCTATTAGTAAGTCCTACTTTTTTATTCATCCCACCCCACTTATAATATTTACACTTAGACTCATTCTCAAATCATGATACTCGCAACCCCTTTCCCATCCACAATAATTTTTTAATATATATTCTCTCTTTAATTCTCGTGTCCGCAAAAAATGGTGCAAGTTGTTAGGGACAAAGACAGTATATGCTCTTGAATATATATTTTTATCCTCAATTCTCGTGTCAAAGAAAAATGGTACAAGTTGTTATGGGATGGAGATAGTATATAATTTTATGTAATTATGTACAACTACGATAGGAAAGATAGAAAAGTCATATACGGATGGGTATGAAAAGCCATATGTCATGACTTATGATCCTAAAACAAAATCATAACATGAAATAAAAATTGTTCCCTAAATTCTTTTGGATTTGTATGCACTGGTCCATGAATCAAAAATAATAGTTGCAGCGTAGCCATTGCCGCTTGCTTACCTTCCTCAAAACTTGATATCTATTTTAGGAAAGTTCCCGAAATGAGAATTTGATTGGCAGTGACATTCAATATGTAAATTTGGGGATTTGTTCAGGTGAGCGATGTCTGAACTTCAGTGGTGGTGGTTGTAACAGATGATGGTGGTTGATGAGGGTGGAAAGGTGCAAGTGGTGAGATGGTGGTGTGGTGGAGGTGTTGGTGTTAAATTAACAACTAAATAAATATTAAATGAATGAAACTGACCTAATTGAAAAAAAATGCATGAATCGCTAAAGTGAAGAAAGACAATAGGTCAGGGACCTACTGTGAACAAGTTCAACCATTAAATGTTAATTTAGAGTGAACTACCTAAATACCCCATCAATATTTGATCACGCGGGTGGCACATGACTATTTAACGGGAAAAAATTAACGGAGTTAGTGAAAGTGACCATAGACGCAAAAGAAAATGAATTGGATGTGTTGGATGAAAAAAATGAGTTTGGTGATTAAATTCACAAAAATTGAAGAGTTTGTGATTTTTTATGCACTTTTTGCCAAAAATATAATTTCACATTTGTAATGCTAGGACATAGAAACTTACAAAATTTTGGTATTTGACATGATACAGAGTTTGTAGGTTCCGCCGCTATTTAATGAAACAAACAATAGTTATCAAAAAAAAAAGTGTTGATACCCGTTGCATTATTCTTTCTACATGTACAAAATTAGGTTCTACTTGTATACAATTTCATAATTTCATATGTTTGTTACTGTCACAAGGTGGTAATTAATGTAAGGTGATTTTCAGACAAAACAATCAACAAGACGGTTAACTTAAAAGAGGAAAATCATCAAATCTATAATGGTTGGTACAAAATGTCTTGGTTTACTATTAGAAGAAAAAATATTTTTCATTATTTTTTCATACAATCCTACAAAAAATGAATCAACTAGGATATCGTCACTTGATCTAGATATATTCCACATTTAAAGAATATAAAATGTAGATTCATGGTTCAAAATATATACAAAACTTTCAAACAAATTCGTACATACATACATACATACATACATACATACATACATATATATATATATATATATATATATATATATATATATATATATATATATATATTGGCAATAAAGCACTAGTATATGGTAAACAATCATACCTTTTTTTTGTGCTAAATTATCCATCGTGTGATCATGACGTTTTCTGAATCCTAGATCTCTCTGGATCAAAATCAAAACAAATTAATGAGCAAGAACAAACCACTAGAATGACAAACCGAGAGAACCAAATTGATTCAAGCTATATTCACCTTTTATAACTTAAGATGATCGTTGGAAGATGTAACTTAGAAGGAAATTGCTAGAGAGATAACTTTACTAAGAATCGCCGCCGCAAGATAAAATGAGGGAGGTAGTGATTTGATGGATGGGTTATATGTAGGGTTGGGGAAAGATATTATATATAGTGCACCAAATCCCCAAGACGATGTCGTTTTATCTCTCCGATTAGGGTTTTCGCATTATTTCACAATTAAGACATGAGCGAGCCGAGTTACGAGATTAATCAAAAAAGAGGCTGGATTTAAAATTAAAAAATTAGTCTATATTTTTTTGTAGTCTTGATGCATTCTAATGTGCACACAAATATTTTTTATAGGTCTGTTACGTTTTTAAAGCCTCCACTAAAACATTAATGTTTGTGAAAATTTCTATCATTTGCAAGGGATAGTGAAATAATTGAAGATAAAATTATAGTAATTGATAAAATTGACAAAAATATGTGCAACTAATCATAGTACAGTAAAAATATTTTCCCTAGTTTGTTCAATGCAATATCATGATGATATGAGAAAAAAATTAAAATAAATATATAGAATGGAGTGAGGGGTCAACTAACCCCTCACTTGAACTGTTTTCAACCCAATTGAACTCATTGATTCTACTTTTCATCTTTTTTATTTTGGCATTTATGATTGCAGATAATAATCATATATCCCCGCGAAGAATGTGCATTTCACCGCATCAAATTTTTTTACATGCCCCTCAAAATATTCTATTTACACTTATAGTTTGTAGGACTATTTCATCCCTGAAATTTTAAGTGAACCCCAAATTTTGTCTCAACTTGAATAAATACCTGATTAACCTAAGGGCCCTCATTTTAATGAACAAAAATTTTAACATATTACTCCCTCTATCCCAGCACAAGTAGGACTTATTTCCCTTTTAGGCCGTCCCAGAACAATTGAGACGGTCAAAAATGGAATGTTTTAATATATTTATATTCAACCAACCCCACCATTTAACTCCACTCATTCTATCTCTTCATTTTCCATCACTCATTTTATTCAACCAACTACTATTTACCCCACTCATTCTCTCTCTTCATTTTTCACCACACATTCACTACTTTATCTTAATTATTGTGCCCACTCCTCTAGTCCTACATGTGCTGGGACGGAGGGAGTATGTTTTAATATATTAACCCAAAAATTCCTTAGACACCCCTCAAATAGTATACATGTGTTAAATTCCAAAAATTATCCTAAATGAAACCGCTCCCAAACCACATAACAAATACACTCATACTTGTGCATACAGGCGCACAACAAAAGAAACTATCTCTCTCCACTCTTCACCTCTGTTCAACCCCCTTTATCTTCTCCGGTCAAAACTTTTCACTTCTCTAGCCATATCCACCGCCTCATCGGGCAAAAGTTGTGTATCCACAACGACATTAATCACCCCTACAGTTTAAATTGTTCATTTTCTCCGCAAAAGCCCCTAACCTTAAAATTGAAACATTAGTTTACATATACCCCCCCCCCCTTATAAACGTCCCCAACCTAATCTATTCAAGAAAACACACACACAAAAAATCTTCTTTTCTTAACTGACCCACCACACCAAACACTCCCGCCCTTCCCTTCCACACCACCTTCTCTCCTCCAGGCCACCCCTCCCACTCCCTTTAAAACCATGGTGTCCCCAACTACCATGTCGACACCCCACTCCCCCATAATGTCCTCTTTTGTTCTCTCCGTCGACACCCGGACTTAAGTCACCATTTCTGCCACTATTGTCCCCACCCATATCCCCACTTTCACCCCCCAACCACCCACCCCACTTTTCCTGATCCTTTTTTCCTTCCCACCCGTAGGCAGAGGTACTAAGGGGCAAGGAGGGGCAAATCGCCCCCCCCCCCAACTTAAGTTTTTGTTTTCGGCAAATTATCGATAAAAAGAGACCAATTTATCAATCTAAAATATAGGGATCGGCATTATGGAGAAAGGTATTTCATACTTTCTCTATCCCGGAAAGTTAATCCCTGTTTTTTGGTTACTATGAATGAACTTTGAGCAATAACTAAAGATATTTATAATTATCTTAATGAGAATCTAAAAATTTGTATTGATAGTGTTTATAATGGTCTATCAACAACAAGTTTTAAATTTCATTAGGATAATTAAAAGTAATTTAAACGGTTGCTCAAAGTTCATTCAAAATAACAACGAAAAATGACAAACTAACTTTTTTGAGACAGATGGTGTATATTCATGTAATAAGGCAGCTACCAAATGGTTATTGATCTATATAATTGTGTTGCTTCTAGTAATCTGTATGTGTATATAAATATATGTCTGTATATGTGTATGTATATATATATATATATATATATATATATATATATATATATATATATGTGTGTGTGTGTGTGTGTGTGTGTGTTTGTGTGTGTGTGTGCACACAATATATGTACTCCCTCCATCCCATTAAATGAAGCACTTTTGATTTAGGTGCGCGGATTAAAAAATGTGTAAGACCATCTCCAACAGTTTAGTGCAAAAATTGCACTATTCTTTATAATAGTGCAATTTTTACACCAAATATTTCCAACAGTTTGCTTCAAATCTTATATTAAATAAGAATACAATATCAAAAGTCATTATTGTTTCACATATATAAATAATAGTAGGTTATATAATTTTATATTGTAAAATATTTTCATATATATCAAAAAGAAAAACAAAAAACGGATATTTAAAAAGAAAAAGAAGAAGAAAAACGGGATAGCGCGAGCACTATCCCTTGCACCAAATTTGAAGCAAGTGATAGAGTTTCTCTATTAATAGAGCAATGTTTAGAGTGCCATTGGAGTAAAACAATAATCTATATTTGGAGTTTTAGAGTACCGTTGGAGATGGTCTAAGTGGTGTAAGTGTTGTGACTATGAAAAGTGAAGTTGCATAGAGAAGTTCGGGTAAAAATAGTAACTCGGTAGTTGTTGTGAGTATGCAAGTGGGTCTCATTGAATAAAAAATATTTCAAATTTTCATTTAGAGAAAATACATTTCTTAATGGGACGCTCTTTTGGTAGAAGGTGCATCTTTTGTCATTCCGTCCCAGTTTAGGGATTTTACTTTCATTTTCCGTCCGTCACATGTTAAGGTTCTTAGTTTACTTTGTACGATAAATGGAAAAGTATGAACAGTCTTTTGGACAATCTTGTCCTCAAAATTATAGAAGTGTTTGGCATGACTAAAATTAGACCTGTCAAAACAAAAAGTTAAGAGGTTTCTTAACATGCTTCCATCCACTGGAAAATTAGCTTGTCGATGTTGCATCAGCGAAGGAGATATACAACAACAACAACAACAACAAAGCCTTAGTCCCAAAATAATTTGGGGTCGGTTAACATGAATCCTCATATGTCATCGTGATAAAAGGAAGAGAGAGAGAGAGAGAGAGAGAGAGAGAGAGAGGGAGAGAGAGAGAGAGAGAGAGAGAGAGAGAGAGAGAGAGAAAGAGAGGAAAAAGATGGAGAAAATAAAATAAATAAATAATAATAAAAAGTACGATCAACCCCCATCATTCACATGAATTTTCGCCCTCCACTCCGGCCTCTTCAACGCCACATCTTCATCCACTCCGAGTAAACTCATATCATTTTCAATCACCTTAATCCAAGTTTGCTTGGGTCTTCCCCTACCCCTCGCCATTTTATCACTTCTCCACTCTTCAGGCCTCCTAACCGGTGAATCACTCGGTCTCCGTCTCACATGACCAAACCACCTTAGACGATGCTCCCTCATTTTATCCTCAATGGGCGCAACTCCTACTTTACCCCTGATCACCTCATTTCTCAATCGATCCTTTCTTGTATGCCCACACATCCATCGTAGCATACGCATCTCCGCTACATTCATCTTATGAATATGACACTGTTTCACGGCCCAACATTCAGTGCCATAAAGCAGTGCAGGCCTAATTGCCGTACGATAGAATTTTCCCTTTAATCTATTTGGCATGCCACGATCACAAAGAAACCCTGTGGCACTCTTCCACTTCAACCAACCTGCTTTAATCCTATGAGCCACATCTCCATCCAATTCTCCATCTTTTTGGATAATAGATCCAAGATAGCGAAAGAACTCGGAAGCTTGGACAATCTTTCCATCGAATGTGATCACTCCTGCCTCTCTGCTTCCAACTTTTCTAAATTTACACTCCATATATTCAGTTTTGCTTCTGCTTAACCTAAAACCTCGAGATTCCAAAGTGCGTCTCCACAACTCCAATTTATTTTCAACACCTTCTTTTGTCTCATCAATCAGCACAATATCATCTGCAAACAACATACACCATGGAATAGCATCTTGGATTGACCTCGTCACTGCATCCATTATCAGGGCAAAGAGAAAGGGACTAAGTGCAGAGCCTTGATGCACTCCAATCGTGATAGGGAACTCTTCTGTCTTCCCAACACTTGTCCGTACACTAGTACTAACTCCATTATACATGTCCTTGATAATATCAATATATTTCTTTGAAACGCCTTTCTTTACTAAAGCCCACCAAAGTACCTCTCTTGGCACTTTATCATACGCCTTCTCCAAATCAATGAAAACCATGTGCAAATCTTTCTTTTCATCTCGATATTTCTCCATGATTTGTCTCATAAGATAGATGGTGCCCATAGTCGATCTGCCGGGCATAAATCCAAATTGGTTATCCGAAATATTCACAATTTTTCTTAGCCGTTGTGCAATCACTCTTTCCCAAAGTTTCATAGTATGGCTCATTAGTTTGATCCCTCGATAGTTGGTACAATCTTGGACATCACCTTTGTTCTTATACAAAGGGATTATGGTACTTTTTCTCCACTCCAATGGCATTGTGTTACTTCTCCATATCTTGTTGAATAGTGTTGTTAACCAATCTATTCCCCTCTCCCCAAAACATCTCCACACCTCAATTGGTATTCCATCCGTCCCTACGGCTTTCTTTAATCCCATCTTTTTCATCGCCATTTTCACTTCACCCTTTTGAATTCGCCACATAAAATCTCGATTAATCATACTCGAAGGGATAGTTATATCTCCAATATCCTGCTCTTGATTGCCATTAAACAAGGTATTGAAGTACGAACTCCACCTATCTTTTATCTCTTTATCCCCGACCAACACTCTTTGGTCTACATCCTTAACACATTTAACCCTCCCAATGTCTCTTGTCCTCTTATCCCTCATACGAGCAAGTCTATAGATGTCTTTTTCCCCTTCTTTTGTATCCAATCTATCATAAAGTTTCTGATTCACCTTTGCTCTTGCATCTTTTACTGCTTTCTTTGCTTCTCTTCTAGCCTCCTTATACCTCTCATAGTTCTCTTCACTCCTGCATTTTCCCAATAATTTATAGCATTCTCGCTTACTCTTTATCGCTTGCTTTACTTCCTCGTTCCACCATGATGTGTCCTTACTTTGTGGTACACTTCCTTTAGATTCTCCAGCGAAGGAGATATCCCGGGAAAAAAAATCTTAGCTCGGTGACAACATATCTTATTGATTAAACAAATATTACAACAAGTCCTCAAAGTTAGATACATCCATTACAGCAATATAGTTCAAGAAGAGTACTCGAACCCTCAACACAAATATTACATCAAGGCCTTAAAAGCCATATACATATGCTACATAAATATAGTTCAAGAAGAGTGTTGGATGGATGGATGGATGGATTCATCAAGCAATGATAGTCATGTCAAGCATTATTACGGGAATCCCACTGTCCAAATAGATAAACTGTTGAGAGTTGCAGGGAAGAAGCCTGCATCCCACCATAGTTTGAGAGTGAAAAGGGAAAATTTGTTATTACATCAAGGATTCATCAGCGGCCTTTCTTTTTTTCCTTCTCCTCTCAGGACCATTATTTTCTATACGGTCCCTTTTTGGTGCCAAAGGAGATGGCATAGCCACGTGGGTAGATTTGTTGCACAACATATTGGTCGGTGATCTGAATCACATTTTCAACTGTTCCTTGACTAATCAAGCATACCTAAAGAAGCCAATAATAAAAATGACCAAAGATAACTGCAAGAGAATATTTCAAAAAAAAAAAAAAAAAAAAGGAGAGAGAGAGAACTGGTGGAGAAGACACTTGTGTTAACATATACTACTTCATCTGCCTCGTAACAACTTGCACCAATTTCTATTGTGGGTATCCTATTAGTAAGTCCTACTTTTTTATTCATCCCACCCCACTTATAATATTTACACTTAGACTCATTCTCAAATCATGATACTCGCAACCCCTTTCCCATCCACAATAATTTTTTAATATATATTCTCTCTTTAATTCTCGTGTCCGCAAAAAATGGTGCTAGTTGTTAGGGACAAAGACAGTATATGCTCTTGAATATATATTCTTTATCCTCAATTCTCGTGTCAAAGAAAAATGGTACAAGTTGTTATGGGACGGAGATAGTATATAATTTTATGTAATTAAGTACAACTACGATAGGAAAGATAGAAAAGTCATATACGGATGTGTATGAAAAGCCATATGTCATGACTTATGATCCTAAAACAAAATCATAACATGAAATAAAAATTGATCCCTAAATTCTTTTGGATTTGTATGCACTGGTCCATGAATCGAAAATAATAGTTGCAGCGTAGCCATTGCCGCTTGCTTACCTTCCTCAAAACTTGATATCTATTTTAGGAAAGTTCCCGAAATGAGAATTTGATTGGCAGTGATATTCAATTTGTAAATTTGGGGATTTGTTCAGGTGAGCGATGTCTGAACTTCAGTGGTGGTGGTTGTAACAGATGATGGTGGTTGATGAGGGTGGAAAGGTGCTAGTGGTGAGATGGTGGTGTGGTGGAGGTGTTGGTGTTAAATTAACAACTAAATAAATATTAAATGAATGAAACTGACCTAATTGAAAAAAAAAATGCATGAATCGCTAAAGTGAAGAAAGACAATATGGTCAGGGACCTACTTGGAACAAGTTCAACCATTAAATGTTAATTTAGAGTGAACTACCTAAATACCCCATCAAAATTTGATCACGCGGGTGGCAGATGACTATTTAACGGGAAAAAATTAACGGAGTTAGTGAAAGTGACCATAGACGCAAAAGAAAATGAATTGGATGTGTTGGATGAAAAAAAATGAGTTTGGTGATTAAATTCACAAAAATTGAAGAGTTTGTGATTTTTTATGCACTTTTTGCCAAAAATATAATTTCACATTAGTAATGCTAGGACATAGAAACTTACAAAATTTTGGTATTTGACATGATAAAGAGTTTGTAGGTTCCGCCGCTATTTAATGAAACAAACAATAGTTATCAAAAAAAAAGTGTTGATTTTTCCTTGTACCCGTTGCATTATTCTTTCTACATGTACAAAATTAGGTTTTACTTGTATACAATTTCATAATTTCATATGTTTGTTTTTTACTGTCACAAGGTGGTAATTAACGTAAGGTGATTTTCAAACAAAACAATCAACAAGACAGTTAACAAAGTTATCTTAAAAGAGGAAAATCATCAAATCTATAATGGTTGGTACAAAATGTCTTGGTTTACTATTAGAAGAAAAAATATTTTTCATTATTTTTTCATACAATCCCACAAAAAAAGAATCAAACTAGGATATCGTCACTTGATCTAGATATATTCCACATTTCAAGAATATAAAATGTAGATTCATGGTTCAAAATATATACAAAAATTTCAAACAAGTTTGTACATACATACATACATACATACATACATACATACATACATATATATATATATATATATATATATATATATATTGGCAATAAAGATGAACAGCTAACAGTTTGGGTGGTTAGCTATTGAGAGATAGAGTAATTATGCAGCGGAGAATAAATAAAAGAATAAATGAAATAGACAAGGTGTAGTGTGTGTAAGTGTAGAGATAAGGGCAGAAAATACACAAGGAGTTTTTAAAGTGGTTCAGAGGCAAACACTTCTCTTACATCCACCCCCACTGTAGTCAACAGTGAGATCAATCCACTATAATATCCACTTACTTAATAAGCTTAAAATGAATGATAAAGGCAAGTTCCTCGAACCCCCTCTTCTTAACTGTCACTACAGTTAAGGAAGCCTTTTGACTAAGGCTATAAAAAGAAAAAGAAAAATTACAAGAGATTAAAATAAAAAGGTTAAGCTTGGCTGATAGCTTAGGCTTGATGTGGGTTGTAACTGGGTGAACAAGGGGCATAATATTTGCAGGGGATTATGCAAATATTTAGATGTGCAAAGTAATGCACAGAGAGTGAGGGTTGTCTTGGGATTATAGGGAGAAGGGTTGTGGAAAGGATCTTGAAAAGGTCACTTGACAACATGCCAGTATACTCCTTTATATAGGGGATGGGATGTAGCCGTTGGGGAACAGAAGTACAAGACTAGCCGTTGAGGAGCATGTTGCAGAGACGTAAATGCCTTGTTCTTTGACTGGGTGTGAACAGGTTTACTGGAGTGTTTGTTTCTTCTCTATTTTACAGGTTGTTAAAGAGTGAGGACTGGAGTCTTTATAAATGCTTCCATATAGTTTATCCCAATCATTGGTGGTTGGAATAATCTTTCTTCTCTTGAATGATGAGGTGGAAGATAGCTGCTGATTCACAGGTATCACTTAGCTGTTGAGTCTGAAGTAGAAGCAGATTGATGATGTAGACTTTGATCAAGCTTTGCTTTGGTATTCTTCAGTGATCTGACAAAGTGGGGACATCTTTAGAGATAGCTGTTGAGAACTTAAGTGGATAGCTGTTGAAGCAGGGGATGAGTAGGGGACTTAGCTGTTGGTTTGAATTTGGCTTAACCACTTAGCTGTTGATTTGTAACTGGGAGGTTGCCTGTGTGATTAGGTCTTAGTATGCTTGTTATAATCAGATTGGTTTGATTATTTATTTACCAAAACATATTTGCTATGATTAACTTGTGTTTGAACATAGTGAGGTACTAACATATATCAAGCTTCAACAGAAGAGCAAAGGAATTGGGGAAGGGGTGGGGTTGCATGTGTGAGGGAAGTGGAAGATAATGGGAGAATGGGAAGGGTTAATGAGACAGATTTTGGGTCTGGACTGCATTGTGTTATAATATTTTGTAAGTTTTTAACATAAATTGGATGAAAAGCATAATTTAGACACTATGAGGGGGTAAAATGTTAATTGGTTGAGTTGAAGGGTCAACAATAGAACTTCAAAATAAGCTTATTAGATTTTTAAACAATTATTGAAAACAAAATTAATGGTTCATCCATTTGTACACCACATTTCACCCATTTACAAACCTAACCGAGTTGTAACGAAACCAATTGGATAACCAAATGAGATGTGTAAAACTCATGTAACTAAATTTCAATCACCCCGTTAAAAAAACGTATATTTCTAACATTAAGATATATAGGAAATGTGACTTAAGACATGATATTTCAAGGGAAAGGCTTTAGAAACTTGTCAGAAAAACATTCATTTAGGAACAAATTTGTTGAAAACCTGCAAAAACATTTAAGGACAGTGGGAGCAAGAGATCTAATAGCAATGCAAGAATACCACATTATCATTGTTTATCAAGATTGAGAAAAGATGGTAGCATAATCTGCGTTAATGTTTTCCATGGATCTGAGATAAAACATACAGCACAATAAGACATGAAAATGTTATAAAAAAATTACAAAAATAAAATTAATATACTTTTAGTTCTTGCAGGGGAATAATATCTAAGTATTTAAGATAGAACAACAATAATAAAGAAAGGCAAATAGACATATTCCAAGCATAAAAACCTGCTCCCTTTAAAACCATGGTGTCCCCAACTACCATGTCGACACCCCACTCCCCCATAATGTCCTCTTTTGTTCTCTCCGTCAACACCCGGACTTAAGTCACCATTTCTGCCACTATTGTCCCCACCCATATCCCCACTTTCACCCCCCAACCACCCACCCCACTTTTCCTGATCCTTTTTTCCTTCCCACCCGTAGGCAGAGGTACTAAGGGGCAAGGAGGGGAAAATCGCCCCCCCCCCCAACTTAAGTTTTTGTTTTCGGCAAATTATCGATAAAAAGAGACCAATTTATCAATCTAAAATATAGGGATCGGCATTATGGAGAAAGGTATTTCATACTTTCTCTATCCCGGAAAGTTAATCCCTGTTTTTTGGTTACTATGAATGAACTTTGAGAAATAACTAAAGATATTTATAATTATCTTAATTAGAATCTAAAAATTTGTATTGATAGTGTTTATAATGGTCTATCAACAACAAGTTTTAAATTTCATTAGGATAATTAAAAGTAATTGTTGGAGTAGAGATCCTCAAAGGAACAAAAAGGGGAATTCCAGGCGGAGGAGCGAGCGGGCGCTTATTTGGACAGAAGGTTGGTCCTTCGGAAAATCAACATCAAGCGAGCGCTTGGGGTAGGCCAGGCGGGCGCCTGGTCCGCTGACGGGATTTCGGGACTCCTTCTTTATTTAGGTTTAGATCTTATTTCAGGGCTTATATTTAAGCAATGTTCCGCCCCCAAACTCATTGTAACTCAGATTTAACATATTATAGTGCAAGATCCTGGCTTGGTAGTGCCCCCAGACGTAGTCAAACATATTGACGAACTGGGTAAACAATTTCTTTGTCTTTTCTTGCTTTGATTTCTTGTGCTTTGTTTGTGTGCTTTTATTGTTCTTGTGGATTTGCTTGGGTAGTGGAGGGCCATATCTACAACAACTGGTATCAAGAGCTCTGGTTGGAGATCAGGGTTAATCGACCGATTGGTTTATCGAGCGATTGGGTGTTGTCAAGCAATCAAGAATGGGCAAGGACAAACAAGCGGTGGAGAAATTTGATGGTTCTGACTACGGGTTTTGGAGGATGCAAATAGAGGATCTCTTATACAACAAATATCTCTATAAGCCTCTAAAGTGTGTCAAACCGGAAGGAGAAAAGCAAGAAGATTAGGATTTCATGGATCGGAAAGCCCTAGGGGTGGTTAGATCTACTTTGTCAAAGTGGATTGCGAAGACTACCAAGAAGGCGAAGACCACAAAGGAGCTATTGGATTATCTTACTGAGAGATTTGAAACTCCATCTGCTGCAAACAATGTTGATTTGATACGCAAGATGGGTAGTCTCAAGATGCAAGAGGGAGGATCCTTAGCTAAACACATCGATGAGTTTATGGATGTTATAAACTCATTGACTGCGTTGGATATTACGTTTGATGATGAGGTTCATGCGTGCTTATTGCTAGCGTCTTTACCAGGAAGTTGGAGCGGGACGGTGACAGCGATCAATGCTTCAGCAGGTAAGAACAAATTGAAGTATGATGATGTTAAAGACTTCTTGTTGGGCGAGGAAAATCGTTTGAAGAAATTAGGGACATCGTCTACTTCGGGATCGGCCTTAGCTACTACTAGAAGGGGAAGGCCGGGTACTAGCAATAAAGGGAGAACTGAATCAAGGGAAAACGTAGTGGGTGGTAAGGGCAAGGCCGTGGAGATCAGAGATAAACCAAGGGTTGCGAAAGGATCGGTGCAGTGTTATCATTGCAAGGAGTTAGGACACTACAAGAAGGATTGTCCCAATCGTGGGGGCAATTCGGTGAATGTGACAGTCGAAGGTGATGATGTACTGGTTCTGAGTGTTAGTAGTGCACTAGAATCATGGGTGCTGGATTCGGGGGCATCATTCCACTCTTGCGGGTATGCAGAAGAGATGGAAAATTATACTTCCGGTGATTTCGGTAAGGTCTATCTGGAGGATGGAGAGCCTTTGGAAATCAAGAGGAAGGGGGATGTCAGAATAGGAGCATCGGACGGGAAGGTCTTACATCTGAACGGGGTCAGGCGCATTCCGGGTTTGAAAAAGAACCTATTATCAGTTGGGCAGTTGGACGAAGAAGGTTACAAGGTAACATTCGGCTACGGGAACTGGGTTATTACCAAGGAGGATCGTGAGATCGCTCGGGGTAATAAGGAGGGGACATTGTATTTGGCGAATAACACAAGGCAAGTATCGCGGTGGCGTCAGCAAAGGGTGATACGGATTTGTGGCACTGTCGATTGGGTCACATGAGTGAGAAGGGGATGAAAGTACTTTGCTCAAAGGGAAGACTACCGGGTTTGAAGACAATCGACGTGGGGATCTGCAAAGATTGTGTGTTTGGCAAACAGGCGAGAAGTAATTTCTCGAGGACGGGTAGGGCTTTGAGGGAAGCAAAGTTGGATTTGGTCCACACGGATTTGTGGGGGCCGGCCCCGGTAACTTCTCTAGGTGGTGCGTCATATTACATGACCTTTATTGATGATTCAACAAGGAAAGTCTGGGTTTATTTCTTGAAACACAAAGATGAGGCATTCGAGGTGTTTAAGAAATGGAAGGCTTTGGTGGAGAATCAGACGGGACTCAAGCTTAAGTGCTTGAGATCAGATAACGGAGGGGAGTATGAGCTCGGGGAGTTCAAGGAATATTGTGCAGCGAATGGCATTCGCATGGAGAAGACTGCAAAGGGCACACCACAACACAACGGGGTTGCAGAGAGGATGAACAGGACATTGAACGAGCGGGCTAGAAGTATGAGGTTGAAGTGTGGACTTCCGAAGACGTTTTGGGCATATGCGATTGACACGGCTGCTTTCTTGATCAATAGGGGACCATCGGTACCATTGGGGAATGAAATTCCAGAAGAAGCATGGAGTGGCAAGCAGGTAAATCTGTCCTTTCTTCGCATATTTGGCTGCGTTTCATATGTTCATATTGACTCTGTTGATAGAACTAAGTTAGATGCAAAATCTGTAAAATGTACGTTTATTGGGTATGGTGGGGATGACTTCGGGTATAAGTTTTGGGATGACCAAAACCATAAAATTATTCGTAGTCGAGATGTGGTATTCAATGAACAGGTATTGTACAAGGACAGAAAGGGGGCATCTGATGATATTAGTTCGGAACCGGAGGTTGTAGAGGTGGATATTCCAGACTCGGGTGGGAGCAGGACGGTTCATGATGACCATGGTCAGGGGGTCACTGAAGATGAACCACATACTCCGGAACCGGTTATTCCGCTGCGTAGATCCAGCAGGTTGCGTGGATCACCTGACAGGTATACTCCTTCAAATTACTATTTGTTGTTGACAGATAGTGGGGAACCAGAATATTATGCAGAGGTTGTTCGTAGTTCACTTTGTGATAAGTGGAAAGCTGCGATGGATGATGAGATGGACTCATTGAAAGCCAACAAAACTTCGGAGTTGATTAGACTGCCTAAGGGGAAGAAGGCATTGCATAACAAGTGGGTTTACCGGATCAAGGAGGAGTGATTAAGAATCATGGGCACACCAACGTCATTCTGCACCTTGACACGATTACCACTATCAAGGCCACGTTCAAACTGTGTCAAGATTCGAACGATTCAATAATGGGATACGTAACCCTTGGACACCGAATTTGTATCATAATTCGGATAAGGGTGAAACCCTAGTTTCTCTTTCTTAGAGAAGACGTAGTTTTCAAAGAACATCAAGTTCTACAATTTTTTTTTTATTCATCAAAAGTCTCCCAAAACTATTACAATCGAAAAGCTTAAATAATAGACTCGTTACTTGTTGACCAAGAATTTCCTAAATTACAAGAATCATACCATCTAAATAATACTACTATAAATAAACTCCTATCATCTAAGTAATACTAAAATAAATAAATAAATAAATATCCTAATATAAAAAGTAATAAATAAATAAACTAAAACTATTCCTGCATTATTCTCTCCAACTTCGAAAAAATTCGTCCTCGAATTTGTAGAAACAAGAAAATAGGATCGCGTAGTTACACCTATGCCGCCTTCAGGTATCCATGTCCCAAAGTGAAAGCTAGACATAACTCACAAGTCACAACCGAAAATCGAAGAAAAAAATGATAGCCAAACTTCTGGTCCGCTTTTATCACAGCAGCCACAGGAAAATTGCCGTAGCACATTTGTTAACCGTTGGATCGTGCTGAAATTTGGGCAGTAAGTTAAGGACTCACATATCTTCACAATGAACGGTGGAGATCCGATTCTGAGATCTGAATCATCAGGTATTGAGGCCGGAAAGTAGCAGCAGTTTTTTTTTTTTTTGAAGTAATCTGAAAACTTAAAATGAGAATAAAGATAGAAGGATATGATGGTACCAGGCTAAACTCTCAAGGACTCCATCAAGTTTTTTTTGCTTTCTCTGGCACTCGAGAGACTAGGTTTCAAACTCTTTCGAAACTCGAAGAACCACAATCTTTAATCAAGACTTTTTCAGAAATTCGTGAGACTAGGTTTCGAACTCTTTCGAAACTCGCAAAGAATCACGTTCTGTTTCAAAGCCAATTCTAAGCATCGCGGAGCTAGGTTTCGACCCTTTCGAAACTCAAAGAATCACGATTTGTGTCGAAGCTATGAAACTTTTGGAGCCATGTTTTTGGCTCTAATCATGAACCAGGAAACTGATACCAACTGATGCAGAATCATGGGCACACCAACGTCATTCTGCACCTTGACACGATTACCACTATCAAGGCCACGTTCAAACTGTGTCAAGATTCGAACGATTCAATAATGGAATACGTAACCCTTGCACACCGAATTTGTATCATAATTCGGATAAGGGTGAAACCCTAGTTTCTCTTTCTTAGAGAAGACGTAGTTTTCAAAGAACATCAAGTTCTACATTTTTTTTTATTCATCAAAAGTCTCCCAAAACTATTACAATCGAAAAGCTTAAATAATAGACTCGTTACTTGTTGACCAAGAATTTCCTAAATTACAAGAATCATACCATCTAAATAATACTACTATAAATAAACTCCTATCATCTAAGTAATACTAAAATAAATAAATATCCTAATATAAAAAGTAATAAATAAATAAATTAAAACTATTCCTGCATTAAGGAGGCAAACGGCAGTAAGCGTTACAAGGCAAGGTTGGTTGTAAAGGGCTTTCAGCAAGAGTACGGTATTGACTACACCGAGGTATTCACTCCTGTTGTGAAAATGACCACTATCAGAATGGTTCTGGGGTTAGTAGTGGCGGATAACTTGTTGCTGGAGCAAATGGACGTAAAGACGGCCTTTGTTCATGGGGATTTGGAGGAAGAAATTTACATGGTACAACCAGAGGGATATTTGTCTAAGGGTAACGAGGAACTGGTTTGCAGGTTGACTAAGAGCTTGTATGGCCTTAAACAAGCTCCTAGGCAGTGGTACAGGAAGTTCGATGGATTCATGCATGACATTAACTTTGTCAGATGTGAGGCGGATCATTATTGCTACTTCAAGAACACGGACAATGGGTACATAATCTTGCTGTTATATGTGGATGACATGCTAATAGCGGGCTCTAGCGTTAGAGAGGTAAACAGATTGAAGGCTCAGTTGTCAGAACGGTTCGAGATGAAGGATTTGGGGGAGGCCAGAAAAATCTTGGGCATGCGGACTGACCGGAATAGGGAGTTGGGTAAGTTGGTTTTTTCACAAGCAGAATACGTTGAGAAAATCTTGACAAGGTTTTGCATGGAAGAGGCGAAGCCAACAGGGACACCATTGGGTATGCACTTCAAGCTATCCGAGAAGGACTCACCTAAGGGCAAGGAGGAGCGTGACAAGATGGAGAGGACTCCATATGCTTCGACAGTGGGGAGTCTAATGTATGCAATGGTGTGTACAAGGCCGGACATTGCACATGCGGTGGGAGTAGTCAGCCGGTACATGGGCAATCCAGGGAAGCAACATTGGGAAGCGGTAAAATGGATCCTGCGTTACTTGAAGGGTACTGCTGGTAAGGCTCTATGTTTCTCAAGCAAGGAGGTCGTGTTAGCGGGTTATGTTGATGCGGATTTGGCATCAAGCGATCTAGACAAGAGGAGAAGTACTACGGGTTATGTTTTCACATTGGTTGGTACGGCAATCTCCTGGGCTTCTAAATTGCAGAAGATCGTGGCTCAGTCGACTGCGGAAGCAGAATATGTGGCAGTGACCGAGGCAAGTAAAGAGATGGTATGGTTGCAGAACTTCTTGGGTGAACTTGGGAAGACGCGAAGTGGTAATGCTCTCTACAGTGACAGTCAGAGTGCAATACATTTGGCAAGGAATCCGGCGTTTCATTCTAGGATGAAGCACATTGAGCTGAGGTTTCACTACATCAGACATCTCTTGGAGAGGAAGATCTTAAGGCTGGAGAAGATATTGGGATCGGAGAACCCGGCTGACATGTTGACCAAGGTGGTAAACCTTGAAAAGTTGAAGCTATGTAAAGCTTCAATTGGGCTTGGAGAATAGGAGAGGAGGAAGGCACTACCATGATCGAGGTGAGCACTAGGACGACACCAATGATGAGTTGAAGACGGATACGGGGTTTGTATATGCGGTTGATATCTAGGTGGGAGATTGTTGGAGTAGAGATCCTCAAATGAACAAAAAGGGGAATTCCAGGCGGAGGAGCGAGCGGGCGCTTATTTGGACAGAAGGTTGGTCCTTCGGAAAATCAACATCAAGAGGGCGCTTGGGGTAGGCCAGGCGGGCGCCTGGTCTGCTGACGGGATTTCGGGACTCCTTCTTTTTTTAGGTTTAGATCTTATTCCAGGGCTTATATTTAAGCAATGTTCCGCCCCCAAACTCATTGTAACTCAGATTTAACATATTATAGTGCAAGATCCTGGCTTGGTAGTGCCCCCAGACGTAGTCAAACATATTGACGAACTGGGTAAACACTTTCTTTGTCTTTTCTTGCTTTGATTTCTTGTGCTTTGTTTGTGTGCTTTTATTGTTCTTGTGGGTTTGCTTGGGTAGTGGAGGGCCATATCTACAACAGTAATTTAAACGGTTGCTCAAAGTTCATTCAAAATAACAACGAAAAATGACAAACTAACTTTTTTGAGACAGATGGTGTATATTCATGTAATAAGGCAGCTACCAAATGGTTATTGATCTATATAATTGTGTTGCTTCAAGTAATCTGTATGTGTATATAAATATATGTCAGTATATGTGTATGTATATATATATATATATGTATATATATATATATATGTGTGTGTGTGTGTGTGTGTGTGTATGCACACACAATATATGTACTCCCTCCATCCCATTAAATGAAGCACTTTTGATTTAGGTGCGCGGATTAAAAAATGTGTAAGTGGTGTAAGTGTTGTGACTATGAAAAGTGAAGTAGCAGAGAGAAGTTCGGGTAAAAATAGTAACTCGGTAGTTGTTGTGAGTATGCAAGTGGGTCTCATTGAATAAAAAATATTTCAAATTTTCATTTAGAGAAAATACATTTCTTAATGGGACGCTCTTTTGGTAGAAGGTGCATCTTTTGTCATTCCGTCCTAGTTTAGGGATTTTACTTTCATTTTCCGTCCGTCACATTCTAAGGTTCTTAGTTTATTTGTACGATAAATGGAAAAGTATGAACAGTCTTTTGGACAATCTTGTCCTCAAAATTATAGAAGTGTTTGGCATGACTAAAATTAGACCTGTCAAAATAAAAAGTTAAGAGGTTTCTTAACATGCTTCCATCCACTGGAAAATTAGTTTCTCGATGTTGCATCAGCGAAGGAGATATCCCGGGGAAAAAATCTTAGCTCGGTGACAACATATCTTATTGATTAAACAAATATTACAACAAGTCCTCAAAGTTAGATACATCCATTACAGCAATATAGTTCAAGAAGAGTACTCGAACCCTCAACACAAATATTACATCAAGGCCTTAAAAGCCATATACATACGCTACATAAATATAGTTCAAGAAGAGTGTTGGATGGATGGATGGATTCATCAAGAAATGATAGTCATGTCAAGCATTATTACGGGAATCCCACTGTCCAAATAGATAAACTGTTGAGAGTTGCAGGGAAGAAGCCTGCATCCCACCATAGTTTGAGAGTGAAAAAAGGGAAAATTTGTTATTACATCAAGGATTCATCAGCGGCCTTTCTTTTTTTCCTTCTCCTCTCAGGACCATTGTTTTCTATACGGTCCCTTTTTGGTTCCAAAGGAGATGGCATAGCCACGTGGGTAGATTTGTTGCACAACATATTGGTCGGTGATCTGAATCACATTTTCAACTGTTCCTTGACTAATCAAGCATACCTAAAGAAGCCAATAATAAAAATGACCAAAGATAACTGCAAGAGAATATTTCAAAAAAAAAAAAAAAAAAAAGGAGAGAGAGAGAACTGGTGGAGAAGACACTTGTGTTTACATATACTACTTCATCTGCCTCGTAACAACTTGCACCAATTTCTATTGTGGGTATCCTTTAGTAAGTCCTACTTTTTTATTCATCCCACCCCACTTATAATATTTACAATTAGACTCATTCTCGAATCATGATACTCGCAACCCCTTTCCCATCCACAATAATTTTTTAATATATATTCTCTCTTTAATTCTCGTGTCCGCAAAAAATGGTGCAAGTTGTTAGGGACAAAGACAGTATATGCTCTTGAATATATATTTTTATCCTCAATTCTCGTGTCAAAGAAAAATGGTACAAGTTGTTATGGGATGGAGATAGTATATAATTTTATGTAATTATGTACAACTACGATAGGAAAGATAGAAAAGTCATATACGGATGGGTATGAAAAGCCATATGTCATGACTTATGATCCTAAAACAAAATCATAACATGAAATAAAAATTGTTCCCTAAATTCTTTTGGATTTGTATGCACTGGTCCATGAATCAAAAATAATAGTTGCAGCGTAGCCATTGCCGCTTGCTTACCTTCCTCAAAACTTGATATCTATTTTAGGAAAGTTCCCGAAATGAGAATTTGATTGGCAGTGACATTCAATATGTAAATTTGGGGATTTGTTCAGGTTAGCGATGTCTGAACTTCAGTGGTGGTGGTTGTAACAGATGATGGTGGTTGATGAGGGTGGAAAGGTGCAAGTGGTGAGATGGTGGTGTGGTGGAGGTGTTGGTGTTAAATTAACAACTAAATAAATATTAAATGAATGAAACTGACCTAATTGAAAAAAAATGCATGAATCGCTAAAGTGAAGAAAGACAATAGGTCAGGGACCTACTGTGAACAAGTTCAACCATTAAATGTTAATTTAGAGTGAACTACCTAAATACCCCATCAATATTTGATCACGCGGGTGGCACATGACTATTTAACGGGAAAAAATTAACGGAGTTAGTGAAAGTGACCATAGACGCAAAAGAAAATGAATTGGATGTGTTGGATGAAAAAAATGAGTTTGGTGATTAAATTCACAAAAATTGAAGAGTTTGTGATTTTTTATGCACTTTTTGCCAAAAATATAATTTCACATTAGTAATGCTAGGACATAGAAACTTACAAAATTTTGGTATTTGACATGATACAGAGTTTGTAGGTTCCGCCGCTATTTAATGAAACAAACAATAGTTATCAAAAAAAAAAGTGTTGATACCCGTTGCATTATTCTTTCTACATGTACAAAATTAGGTTCTACTTGTATACAATTTCATAATTTCATATGTTTGTTACTGTCACAAGGTGGTAATTAATGTAAGGTGATTTTCAGACAAAACAATCAACAAGACGGTTAACTTAAAAGAGGAAAATCATCAAATCTATAATGGTTGGTACAAAATGTCTTGGTTTACTATTAGAAGAAAAAATATTTTTCATTATTTTTTCATACAATCCTACAAAAAAAGAATCAACTAGGATATCGTCACTTGATCTAGATATATTCCACATTTCAAGAATATAAAATGTAGATTCATGGTTCAAAATATATACAAAACTTTCAAACAAATTCGTACATACATACATACATACATACATACATACATACATACATATATATATATATATATATATTGGCAATAAAGCACTAGTATATGGTAAACAATCATACCTTTTTTTTGTGCTAAATTATCCATCGTGTGATCATGACGTCTTCTGAATCCTAGATCTCTCTGGATCAAAATCAAAACAAATTAATGAGCAAGAACAAACCACTAGAATGACAAACCGAGAGAACCAAATTGATTCAAGCTATATTCACCTTTTATAACTTAAGATGATCGTTGGAAGATGTAACTTAGAAGGAAATTGCTAGAGAGATAACTTTACTAAGAATCGCCGCCGCAAGATAAAATGAGGGAGGTAGTGATTTGATGGATGGGTTATATGTAGGGTTGGGGAAAGATATTATATATAGTGCACCAAATCCCCAAGACGATGTCGTTTTATCTCTCCGATTAGGGTTTTCGCATTATTTCACAATTAAGACATGAGCGAGCCGAGTTACGAGATTAATCAAAAAAGAGGCTGGATTTAAAATTAAAAAATTAGTCTATATTTTTTTGTAGTCTTGATGCATTCTAATGTGCACACAAATATTTTTTATAGGTCTGTTACGTTTTTAAAGCCTCCACTAAAACATTAATGTTTGTGAAAATTTCTATCATTTGCAAGGGATAGTGAAATAATTGAAGATAAAATTATAGTAATTGATAAAATTGACAAAAATATGTGCAACAAATCATAGTACAGTAAAAATATTTTCCCTAGTTTGTTTAATGCAATATCATGATGATATGAGAAAAAAATTAAAATAAATATATAGAATGGAGTGAGGGGTCAACTAACCCCCACTTGAACTGTTTTCAACCCAATTGAACTCATTGATTCTACTTTTCATCTTTTTTATTTTGGCATTTATGATTGCAGATAATAATCATATATCCCCGCGAAGAATGTGCATTTCACCGCATCAAATTTTTTTACATGCCCCTCAAAATATTCTATTTACACTTATAGTTTGTAGGACTATTTCATCCCTGAAATTTTAAGTGAACCCCAAATTTTGTCTCAACTTGAATAAATACCTGATTAACCTAAGGGCCCTCATTTTAATGAACAAAAATTTTAACATATTACTCCCTCTATCCCAGCACAAGTAGGACTTATTTCCCTTTTAGGCCGTCCCAGAACAATTGAGACGGTCAAAAATGGAAATGTTTTAATATATTTATATTCAACCAACCCCACCATTTAACCCCACTCATTCTATCTCTTCATTTTCCATCACTCATTTTATTCAACCAACTACTATTTACCCCACTCATTCTCTCTCTTCATTTTTCACCACACATTCACTACTTTATCTTAATTATTGTGCCCACTCCTCTAGTCCTACATGTGCTGGGACGGAGGGAGTATGTTTTAATATATTAACCCAAAAATTCCTTAGACACCCCTCAAATAGTATACATGTGTTAAATTCCAAAAATTATCCTAAATGAAACCGCTCCCAAACCACATAACAAATACACTCATACTTGTGCATACAGGCACACACACAAAAGAAACTATCTCTCTCCACTCTTCACCTCTGTTCAACCCCCTTTATCTTCTCCGGTCAAAACTTTTCACTTCTCTAGCCATATCCACCGCCTCATCGGGCAAAAGTTGTGTATCCACAACGACATTAATCACCCCTACAGTTTAAATTGTTCATTTTCTCCGCAAAAGCCCCTAACCTTAAAATTGAAACATTAGTTTACATATACCCCCCCCCCCTTATAAACGTCCCCAACCTAATCTATTCAAGAAAACACACACACAAAAAATCTTCTTTTCTTAACTGACCCACCACACCAAACACTCCCGCCCTTCCCTTCCACACCACCTTCTCTCCTCCAGGCCACCCCTCCCACTCCCTTTAAAACCATGGTGTCCCCAACTACCATGTCGACACCCCACTCCCCCATAATGTCCTCTTTTGTTCTCTCCGTCGACACCCGGACTTAAGTCACCATTTCTGCCACTATTGTCCCCACCCATATCCCCACTTTCACCCCCCAACCACCCACCCCACTTTTCCTGATCCTTTTTTCCTTCCCACCCGTAGGCAGAGGTACTAAGGGGCAAGGAGGGGCAAATCGCCCCCCCCCCCCAACTTAAGTTTTTGTTTTCGGCAAATTATCGATAAAAAGAGACCAATTTATCAATCTAAAATATAGGGATCGGCATTATGGAGAAAGGTATTTCATACTTTCTCTATCCCGGAAAGTTAATCCCTGTTTTTTGGTTACTATGAATGAACTTTGAGCAATAACTAAAGATATTTATAATTATCTTAATGAGAATCTAAAAATTTGTATTGATAGTGTTTATAATGGTCTATCAACAACAAGTTTTAAATTTCATTAGGATAATTAAAAGTAATTTAAACGGTTGCTCAAAGTTCATTCAAAATAACAACGAAAAATGACAAACTAACTTTTTTGAGACAGATGGTGTATATTCATGTAATAAGGCAGCTACCAAATGGTTATTGATCTATATAATTGTGTTGCTTCTAGTAATCTGTATGTGTATATAAATATATGTCTGTATATGTGTATGTATATATATATATATATATATATGTATATATATATATATATATATATGTGTGTGTGTGTGTGTGTGTGTGTGTGTTTGTGTGTGTGTGTGCACACAATATATGTACTCCCTCCATCCCATTAAATGAAGCACTTTTGATTTAGGTGCGCGGATTAAAAAATGTGTAAGACCATCTCCAACAGTTTAGTGCAAAAATTGCACTATTCTTTATAATAGTGCAATTTTTACACCAAATATTTCCAACAGTTTGCTTCAAATCTTATATTAAATAAGAATACAATATCAAAAGTCATTATTGTTTCACATATATAAATAATAGTAGGTTATATAATTTTATATTGTAAAATATTTTCATATATATCAAAAAGAAAAACAAAAAACGGATATTTAAAAAGAAAAAGAAGAAGAAAAACGGGATAGCGCGAGCACTATCCCTTGCACCAAATTTGAAGCAAGTGATAGAGTTGCTCTATTAATAGAGCAATGTTTAGAGTGCCATTGGAGTAAAACAATAATCTATATTTGGAGTTTTAGAGTACCGTTGGAGATGGTCTAAGTGGTGTAAGTGTTGTGACTATGAAAAGTGAAGTTGCAGAGAGAAGTTCGGGTAAAAATAGTAACTCGGTAGTTGTTGTGAGTATGCAAGTGGGTCTCATTGAATAAAAAATGTTTCAAATTTTCATTTAGAGAAAATACATTTCTTAATGGGACGCTCTTTTGGTAGAAGGTGCATCTTTTGTCATTCCGTCCCAGTTTAGGGATTTTACTTTCATTTTCCGTCCGTCACATGTTAAGGTTCTTAGTTTACTTTGTACGATAAATGGAAAAGTATGAACAGTCTTTTGGACAATCTTGTCCTCAAAATTATAGAAGTGTTTGGCATGACTAAAATTAGACCTGTCAAAACAAAAAGTTAAGAGGTTTCTTAACATGCTTCCATCCACTGGAAAATTAGCTTGTCGATGTTGCATCAGCGAAGGAGATATCCCGGGAAAAAAAATCTTAGCTCGGTGACAACATATCTTATTGATTAAACAAATATTACAACAAGTCCTCAAAGTTAGATACATCCATTACAGCAATATAGTTCAAGAAGAGTACTCGAACCCTCAACACAAATATTACATCAAGGCCTTAAAAGCCATATACATACGCTACATAAATATAGTTCAAGAAGAGTGTTGGATGGATGGATGGATGGATTCATCAAGCAATGATAGTCATGTCAAGCATTATTACGGGAATCCCACTGTCCAAATAGATAAACTGTTGAGAGTTGCAGGGAAGAAGCCTGCATCCCACCATAGTTTGAGAGTGAAAAGGGAAAATTTGTTATTACATCAAGGATTCATCAGAGGCCTTTCTTTTTTTCCTTCTCCTCTCAGGACCATTATTTTCTATACGGTCCCTTTTTGGTGCCAAAGGAGATGGCATAGCCACGTGGGTAGATTTGTTGCACAACATATTGGTCGGTGATCTGAATCACATTTTCAACTGTTCCTTGACTAATCAAGCATACCTAAAGAAGCCAATAATAAAAATGACCAGAGATAACTGCAAGAGAATATTTCAAAAAAAAAAAAAAAAAAAAAGGAGAGAGAGAGAGAGAGAGAACTGGTGGAGAAGACACTTTTTTTAACATATACTACTTCATCTGCCTCGTAACAACTTGCACCAATTTCTATTGTGGGTATCCTATTAGTAAGTCCTACTTTTTTATTCACCCCACCCCACTTATAATATTTACACTTAGACTCATTCTCAAATCATGATACTCGCAACCCCTTTCCCATCCACAATAATTTTTTAATATATATTCTCTCTTTAATTCTCGTGTCCGCAAAAAATGGTGCAAGTTGTTAGGGACAAAGACAGTAATTGCTCTTGAATATATATTCTTTATCCTCAATTCTCGTGTCAAAGAAAAATGGTACAAGTTGTTATGGGACGGAGATAGTATATAATTTTATGTAATTAAGTACAACTACGATAGGAAAGATAGAAAAGTCATATACGGATGTGTATGAAAAGCCATATGTCATGACTTATGATCCTAAAACAAAATCATAACATGAAATAAAAATTGATCCCTAAATTCTTTTGGATTTGTATGCACTGGTCCATGAATCGAAAATAATAGTTGCAGCGTAGCCATTGCCGCTTGCTTACCTTCCTCAAAACTTGATATCTATTTTAGGAAAGTTCCCGAAATGAGAATTTGATTGGCAGTGATATTCAATTTGTAAATTTGGGGATTTGTTCAGGTGAGCGATGTCTGAACTTCAGTGGTGGTGGTTGTAACAGATGATGGTGGTTGATGAGGGTGGAAAGGTGCTAGTGGTGAGATGGTGGTGTGGTGGAGGTGTTGGTGTTAAATTAACAACTAAATAAATATTAAATGAATGAAACTGACCTAATTGAAAAAAAAAATGCATGAATCGCTAAAGTGAAGAAAGACAATATGGTCAGGGACCTACTTGGAACAAGTTCAACCATTAAATGTTAATTTAGAGTGAACTACCTAAATACCCCATCAAAATTTGATCACGCGGGTGGCAGATGACTATTTAACGGGAAAAAATTAACGGAGTTAGTGAAAGTGACCATAGACGCAAAAGAAAATGAATTGGATGTGTTGGATGAAAAAAAATGAGTTTGGTGATTAAATTCACAAAAATTGAAGAGTTTGTGATTTTTTATGCACTTTTTGCCAAAAATATAATTTCACATTAGTAATGCTAGGACATAGAAACTTACAAAATTTTGGTATTTGACATGATAAAGAGTTTGTAGGTTCCGCCGCTATTTAATGAAACAAACAATAGTTATCAAAAAAAAAAGTGTTGATTTTTCCTTGTACCCGTTGCATTATTCTTTCTACATGTACAAAATTAGGTTCTACTTGTATACAATTTCATAATTTCATATGTTTGTTTTTTACTGTCACAAGGTGGTAATTAACGTAAGGTGATTTTCAGACAAAACAATCAACAAGACAGTTAACAAAGTTATCTTAAAAGAGGAAAATCATCAAATCTATAATGGTTGGTACAAAATGTCTTGGTTTACTATTAGAAGAAAAAATATTTTTTATTATTTTTTCATACAATCCCACAAAAAAAGAATCAAACTAGGATATCGTCACTTGATCTAGATATATTCCACATTTCAAGAATATAAAATGTAGATTCATGGTTCAAAATATATACAAAAATTTCAAACAAGTTTGTACATACATACATACATACATACATACATACATACATACATACATATATATATATATATATATATTGGCAATAAAGCACTAGTATATGGTAAACAATCATACCTTTTTTTGGTATAAATTATCCATCGTGTGATCATGACGTCTTCCGAATCCTAGATCTCTCTGGATCAAAATCAAAACAAATTAATGAGCAAGAACAAATCACTAGAATGACAAACCGAGAGAGCCAAATTGATTCAAGCTATATTCACCTTTTATACCTTAAGATGATCGTTGGAAGATATAACTTAGAAGGAAATTGCTAGAGAGATAACTTTACTAAGAATCGCCGCCGCAAGATAAAATGAGGGAGGGGGTGATTTGATGGATGGGTTACATGTAGGGTTGGGGAAAGATATTATATATAGTACACCAAATCCCCAAGACGATGTCGTTTTATCTCTTCGATTAGGGTTTTCGCATTATTTCACAATTAAGACATGAGCGAGCCGAGTTTCAAGATTAATCAAAAAAAAAAAAGTCGGATTTAAAATTTAAAAATTAGTCTATATTATTATTATTTTTTGTAGTCTTGATGCATTCTAATGTGCACACAAATATTTTTTATGGCTCTGTTACATTTTTAAAGCCTCCACTAAAACATTAATGTTTGGGAAAATTTCTATCATTTGTAAGGGATAGTGAAATAATTGAAGTTAAAATTATAGTAATTGATAAAATTGACAAAAAACCTGCAACTAATCATAGTACAGTAAAAATATTTTCCCTTGTTTGTTTAATTCAATATCATGATGATATGAGCAAAAAATTAAAATAAATATATAGAATGGAGTGAGGGGTCAACTAACCCCTCACTTGAACTGTTTTCGACCCAATTGAACTCATTGATTCTACTTTTCATCTTTTTTATTTTGGCATTTATGATTGCAGATAATAATCAAATATCCCCGCGAAGAATGTGCATTTCACCGCATCAATTTTTTTTTGCATGCCCCTCAAAATATTCTATTTACACTTATAGTTTGTAGGACTATTTCATCCCTGAAATTTAAAGTGAACCCCAAATTTTGTCTCAACTTGAATAAATACCTGATTAACCTTAACCTAAGGGCCCTCATTTTAATGAACAAAAATTTTAACATATTATGTTTTAATATATTAACCCAAAAATTCCTTAGACACCCCTCTAATAGTATACATGTGTTAAATTCCAAAAATTATCCTAAATGAAACCGCTCCCATTAACCACATAACAAATACACTCATACTTGTGCATACAGGCGCACACACAAAAGAAACTATCTCTCTCAACTCTCCACCTCCGTTCAACCCCCTTTATCTTCTCCGGTCAACACTTTTCACTTCTCCGGCCATATCCACCGCCTCATCGGGCAAAAGTATTGTATCAACAACGACATTAATCACCCCTAGAGTTTAAATAGTTCATTTTCTCCACAAAAGCCCCTAACCTTAAAATTGAAACATTAGTTTTCATATACCCCCTCCCTTATAAACGTCCCCAACCTAATCTATTCAAAAAAAAAAAAAAAAAAAAAAAAAAAAAAACTTCTTTTCTTAACTGACCCACCACACCAAACACTCTCGCCCTTCCCTTCCACACCACCTTCTCTCCTCCAGGACACCCCTCCCACTCCCATTAAAACCATGGTGTCCCCAACTACCATGTCGACCAGGGTCGGTCCGGTAGAAATTGGGGCCCTAGGCGAACTATTTGTTTAGGCCTTTATTTTCTCGACAAGTGATGAACCCGTAAAAAAGTGAAAAATAATCTCAGTTTGTTGATTAAATTTAATCATAAAAAAACTGCAATAATGCTAAATTAATAGTTATAAATAAATTTTAAAATTATACTGCAGAGAAAAATTTTAAAAAAATGCTAATTAAATTTTGAAATATGGTGGAAAAAATCAATTTTAGGGATAATGGGATAAAAGCCTAGCTTATAAGAATGGAGGAAGGAGAGTAAAAGGAAAAGAAAGTATGATGAGTGGGAGGAGGAAAAAAAAAAAAAAAGGAAAAAAAAAGGGGGGGGGGATGAAAAGGCTGAAGGCACCAAGATTTAAACCTTTGTGGGATACTTGGCTTACTGGAGTGTAGTCTTCAACAACACAACTTAAACACTACACCACTAAATTTACTTATTATATAGTGTGATAAAATTATATATATAACAAATCAAAAATTTGTGGCCCTAAAATTGAGTAAACTTTCGGTGGCCATAGGCGCCGGCATCACCCATCTTGCCTCAGGGCCGGCCCTGATGTCGACACCCCCCCTCCCCCATAATGTCCTCTTTTGTTCTCTCCATCGACACCCGGACTTAAGTCACCATTTCTGCCACTATCGTCCCCACCCATATCCCCACTTTCACCCCCCCCCCCAACCACCCACCCCACTTTTCCTTATCCTTTTTTCCTTCCCACCCGTAGGCAGAGGTACTAAGCCCCCCCCCCCCAACTTAAGTTTTTGTTTTCGACAAATTTTTCATAAAAAGAGACCAATTTATCAATCTAAAATATAGGGCTCGGGATTATGGAGAAAGGTATTTCATACTTTCTCTATCCCGGAAAGTTAATCCCTGTTTTTTGGTTACTATGAATGAACTTCGAGCAATAACTAAAGATATTTATAATTATCTTAATGAGAATCTAAAAATTTGTATTGCTAGTGTTTATAATGGTTTATCAATAATAAGTTTTGAAAGGAATTACCCTAACAGGCCGCCTATCAGGTGGACCGGGCATAATTAAGGCCGTCCCACGAATGGGCCCAACACTTGAGCCCAACTCGTCCCACGATCAGGGATGGAGGTCAAGAAGAATCTGTTGAGAGTAATCAAAAACCAACTCGCCTGTCAAACCGTTCCAGCTCGTGTAATTCACCGAGCTAGGGGTACCGACCTAAGGACAAGGAAAGTTACCGTCAATCAGGTTGTTGGTCCAGCTCGTGACGACCAACCAGTCTAGGCTTCCAGAAGAGCCCAGTGACCGTTCCCTTCTGCTTGGGCCCGGCCCACTAAGGCTAGCTGGGCTTCAGTTCTCAATTCGAAACCCTACTATGGATAAGGATGACTTGAGTGACTTCAGACAAGGACAAAGCTGACCTCATCCTATCCATAACTTGGGGAGAAGGCCAGTCTCCTATAAAAGGGGGGTCCATCATCTATTTTGCAGGTTGACTCACTCATTTTTTACTCTGAATATTTCATTCTTGAGTAGACTGATTTACTCTCACGCCGGAGGGTCTTCGCCGGTGCAACCCCGGCTAAGCTCACGGTGTTCATTTTGCAGATCTTAACTAGCATTCTGGGTATCCAAACCACTGATCCGGCAATTGATCACATTTTGTGCGTGATCAATTGGTTCCATTGCCGGGAATCTTGAAATAGCTTGTTAAGACCTAATCAATATCAAGCAGACTCCCTACTCTTTATTTCTGGTGGTTCCGACGAGCCAATGGCTGAAAACGCTGAGAACACCCATTCGGGGTACCATCACATTCCCGGAGTCTTCATCCCTCCCGGAGATTCCCAGCCTTTCCAACCTTCTCTTCAGCCACCTACCGGAGTGCTGACTAGAGCTCAAGCCGCCCACCTAGGCTCGCGAGCCGGAAATGTGCCATCCCAGGTGAATGAAAGGATAGACGGCGCGCCGCCGCCGACGGCTCACCCCACAAATGAACGACTGAACATGCCCAGAAACCCTCCGTTAATCTACGCTCAGCGCACCGCCACCATTCCTCATGACGAAGCTGGACCCAGTGTTACAAACTTGGCCGGGGGAACGGCTGCGCAGGCGGCGGCGGTGAATTACCGTTTGGGTTTGTTGTTGCAAATTCAAGAGCTGTACGGAGCTTTGGAAGCCCTAGGCCCAGAGAGCATGGTGAATTTACCACCCTTGCCCTCCATACCACGTGTTCCTCTCCAGCCTTGTGGCAATGCCCCACTGGCTAACATGAATGCCAACAGGGATGCCAACAGGGCCCTAGATCTAGAGCAAGAAGTCTCATCGGGAGCACCAGCGCGAGGACCGGACTGGGGCCATCGGATCGGGCAACATCCTTGGTCAAGAAATCGTTCCACCCCTACCTCGCAGTGACAATCTAAATCAGCCGCCGCGCCGTAATCCCTCTGCGCGTCGTTCTCAGTACGGGAGTGAGGATGACCAAGAGTCAGCACGATCTGGGAATCCGAACGCCCGAGATGCCGTGATCTTGGACTTACAGAGGCGAGTACATGAGATGGAAAAAGCGAAGAAAACGACGACCAAGTTGGCAAATACCATGGCTCCGTTTGCCCAGTGGATTCTAGAGAGCCCTCCCTAACCTACTTTGAAACTCCCATCATTAGGCAAGTATACGGGGTCTGAGGACGCCCGTGATCACATCCACACTTTTGAAGCCATCATGGCACTAGTGTCTCACGACGACGATGTGCTTTGCAAGGCAATGGTCAGCACTCTAAATGGGCCCGCGTTGGCTTGGTTCCGAGCTCTACCTCCGGGCAGCATTGATAGCTGGGACGAGCTGAGGAAAAAGTTTGTCGAAAATTTCTCCACATCGGGTGACCACAAGAAACGACCTACAGACTTGGCAAATGTGAAGCAAAAAGAGAATGAAATGAGCATGAGTTTCTATCAGAGGTTCAGAACCCTTGCTGAACAGATCGAGGGTATCACCGACGACATGGTTATGGTTTGCTTTACAGCTGGCATGAGTGACCCGAAACTCATATTTGAATTTGATGTGAGGCCTCCGGAGACCAAAGGCGATATGTACGAGCGCGCATACCGAGTTGCTCAAGCTGAGTTAGCCCTTAAGCAGGAACCCAACAAAGAAAAGGGTAAGGGACGAGCTGAATCTGATACGACGGAGGGCAAGAACTACGATGAGAAAGATTATCACTCTCGGCGAGGAAAAAACCGAAGTCGTGGGACAGAGCGCTACAACCGCGGAAGCGAGTTTAAGGAGGATAAGGTGGATAATTTTACCCCTTTAACCAGAACGAGGAAAGAGATTATGAATGTGGTCGAGCTAGATCCACCTCGTCCTATGAAGGGGCATGAGGAGTCCAGGCACGCCACAGGGAGATGGTGTTCCTTTCACAGGGACTACGGCCACGAAACGGAAAATTGCTTAGCACTGAAAAGAGCTATTCAGCAGCGAGTTGATTAGGCGAGCTCGAGCGATTCGTTAAAAGGGAAGCTAAGAGGGAAAGAGAGAACACGGGGAAGGCCGATAAGCACCACGAAGAGCGGGCTCCTCGTAAAAAGATCGGGGTAATCAGCGATGAAGCCCTGTCCATCACGGCCTTGAAAAGCCAGATTTACAGTCTGAAGAAAGTGCCTTTTGTGCCAGCGTGGAACAACAAAGAGGAAACCATCTCCTTCTCACCCAACGAGCTTGCTGCCAGTCGAACGGCTCGTGAACAACCCATCGTATTGGAGGGGCGAATTGATAATTGCATAGTCGACAAACTCCTCGTTGATACAGGAGCAGCCCGAGACGTACTCTTCTATAAAAGCTTTAGAGATATGGAGCTATCCGATAGTATGCTCGTCCCATACGCAGGTCGTTTAGAAGGATTCACCAATCATAAGGTGGAGGTGAAGGGTACGGTAGAATTGCTGGTCGAACTCGGGACCGTCCCATTCAAAGTTCAAGAGCTCGTGACATTCATGGTCATTGATGTCTGCAGCGATTACCACGCCATCTTGGGGGTTCCTAGCCAAGTGAGATTGGGTATGGTCGTCTCTACCCCATCAACGGGTCAAATTCCCCACACCGGCTGGAATAGGGTGTCTCTATGGACGGGCCCGGGAATTTTTGGAGGATGTCGTAGAAACAAGAAAGGCAAAAAGGAAATACGAGCTCGATACACCCGAGGAGAAAGTTACCATCTCGAAAACGATCAGAACCCGAGAAGCAATGAATATCGGGGTTATCAATGAGGTGAAGTCCGACGAGGAAATTACCGGAGAAATCATCAGCCTCAAGAGGGAAGTAAGTGGCAGAATCAGAGAGGAAGCCCCAGGCATCGAAGGAGAGGAGGTGGAAAAAATAACGGACATTATCGTGGACACCTTGCAATTTAGGGAAAGCCCCGAACTGAAACCCATCGACGAGCTAGAAGAAGTCGTTATCAATCCTTCCTTTCCCGAGCAGAAAATTAAGATAGGAAGACAACTGACCATGGGGGAACGGGCCAACCTACTTAATCTTCTACGCGCTAGCACCGACATCTTTGCATGGCAAGTAGAAGATATGAAGGGAATTAGGGAAGAAATAGCCGTGCACGAGCTGAATGTGGATCCTGGATTCCAACCAGTTAAACAAAAACGAAGAGCATTTTCGTCAGATAAGCAGCAAGCCATCAGGGAAGAAGTAAGCAAGTTGTTGCAAGCTGGAATAATCAAGGAGGCCTACTACCCGTCATGGCTGGCCAATGTGGTCATGGTAAAGAAGGCTAATGGCAAATGGAGAATGTGCGTCGACTTTACCGACCTCAACAAAGCCTGCCCCAAGGATTGTTTTCCCTTACCGAGGATAGATAGGCTCGTCGATTCAATAGCCGGTCACAAGGTCCTAAGCTTCCTAGACGCCTATTCGGGCTATCACCAGATAAAAATGGCCAAGCAGGATATCGAGAAAACAGCCTTCCAGACAAGCGAAGGAACCTACTGCTACCAGAAGATGCCTTTTGGCCTGAAGAATGCGGGGGCCACCTACCAGCGTATGGTGAGTAAGGTGTTCAAAGATCAGCTCGGCAGAAACATGGAGGCATACGTGGATGACATGGTAATCAAAACAAAGGAGGGTGATCACTGCCCCGACCTGCTTGAAACGTTCGCGACACTCCGAGCTAACGAGATGAAGTTAAACCCGAGCAAGTGTGTGTTCGGGGTCACCGCGGGAAAGTTCCTGGGTTTTATGGTCTCCCAGAGGGGAATTGAAGCAAATCCCGAAAAAATCTCTGCTCTTCTAAGCATGAGGGAACCGGCGACAATCAAGGAAGTTCAGAGGTTGAACGGTCGAGTAGCAGCATTGGGTCGCTTCATTGCCAAGTCGGCTGAACGATCTCTTCCCTTCTTCAAAACTCTCAAGGGCGGCAAAGAGTTTGAATGGACAAAGGAGTGCTCGGAAGCTTTCCAAGAGCTAAAAGAATACTTGAGCAAACCACCAACACTTAGCAGCCCCGTTCTGGGAGAAACCTTATACGTATATCTGGCCGCTTCGGACCGAGCTGTTGCAGCTGTCCTAACGAGGGAGGACAGGGGGATGAAGCCTGTGTTCTACGTTAGCAAAGCGTTGAATGATGTGGAATCTCGCTATTTCAACGCAGAAAAGTTGGCATACGCCGTTGTGGTCGCAGCTCGGAAGCTGAGAGCATATTTCTCCGCCCACTCAATTGTCGTTTACACTAACGCCCCATTGAGAAAGATACTGCACAAGCCCGATAGCTCAGGTCGGCTGCTCAACTGGTCGATTGAATTGACGGAGTTCGATATCTCCTACCAACCGAGGAAAACTCTGCAAGCCCAACCCCTCGCTGACTTCGTGGTAGAAACTACATTTAGCCTCGACGGTAACCAACCATCCCCGGAAGTAGAGCCCGATCAACCGCGAGGCACAGATATACCGGCCAATCGTTGGCAACTTTTTGTTGACGGGTCGGCCGGTAAGAATTGCGGTGCTGGCGTAGTCCTGATCGAGCCCGGCAACGGCGAGATCATCGAGAAAATACTAAGGTTTAAGTTCCCGACCTCAAACAATCAGGCTGAATACGAAGCACTAATAGCCGGGATCGACCTGGCAAAGCATATAGGAGCCGCCAAGCTTCAGGCCCACACCGATTCTCAGCTCGTTGTAAACCAGTTGAAGGGGGAGTATGAGGCCATCAATCCTATCCTCTCGAAGTACAAAGATTTGGTTCAAGAGTTGGTAAAAACTTTTGAGTTCTGGCAGATCGTCCAAGTCGCCAGGAAAGACAATGCGCGGGCGGACCTGCTCTCAAAGTTAGCAACGATGGAAACCGAGGAAGTAGACCGACCCAAATGGATTGAATTCGTGGAGAAACCGGCCATTGAGAGAGTTCAAATAATGGAGATCGGTGAAGCGAGCGAAACTCCTCCCAACTGGGTGGACGACCTCAAAAATTTCATCGAGAAGGAAGAACTCCCTCAGGATGGAGAAAAGACGAAGATGGTAAAAAGAAAATCACCCAGGTTCACCATAGTTGATGGTGTGTTGTATAGGAGGTCGTTTGTCAAGCCACTGCTAAGATGTGTACCCCCCGATCAAACTCTTAGCTTGATGGAGGAAGTGCACGAGGGAATCTGTGGGGGCCACCCGGGTGCTAGAACCCTGGCAGAGAAAATCATAACATTAGGCTACTACTGGCCTACAATGAGAAGGGAGGCCGTTGAATATGTCCAAAAATGTGATAAGTGCCAGAGGTATGCAGATATCCCCCGTCTCCCAGCAACAGAGCAGACTCCGGTAGTTGGTTGTTGGCCGTTCCACATGTGGGGAATAGATATGATTGGGCCTTTCCCTTTGGCACGAGGAAAATTGAAATATGCCGTGGTGACAGTTGATTATTTTACAAAGTGGATAGAGGCTAAGGCGCTGGCAGAAATCACCGAAGAAAATGTGCTGAACTTTGTGCATGATCATATATGGTGCCGCTTCGGAGTGCCCAAGCACATAGTCTCGGACAGAGGGTTGCAGTTCTCAGACCGCTTCACTACAGAATGTGCTCGCCTCGGTGTAAAACATACGAAATCATCAGTATCGTACCCCCAGGGAAATGGTCAAGCTGAAGCCGCAAACAAGTTGGTGATGCATGCTCTTCATAGGAATTTAACAGGACGAGCTGGGAAGTGGGTGGATGAGCTCCCCCTCGCTCTCTGGGCAATTCGGACCACGACCAGAGGACCTACCGGAGAGACTCCCTTCGCTCTGACTTACGGCTCTGAAGCCATGGCGCCGGCCGAGCTCGCACTCCCCACAGCCCGGGTGTCTTTCTTCAATGAGGAATTAAATGAAATGAGAAGGAGAACAGATTTAGACCTGCTCGATGAAAGAAGGCTGGACGCTCATCTCAGGTCGATGAATTATAAGCAGAAGACCAAAAGGTATCACGACCAGAAGGTTAGGAAGAGGACCTTCCAGGCCGGTGACTGGGTCCTAAGAAAGATCGAAGCAACGAGCAGGAAAGCTCAGCAGAACAAGCTTTCTCCCAACTGGGAAGGACCATTCGTTGTGACAAGAATATTGCGAGAAGGGACGCACATGCTAGCAACTCCAGAAGGCCGTGAGCTCAAAAACCCGTGGCACTCCACCAACTTGAGAAAATACTATCACTAGCTGTCAGTTCTGTTTAGATCATTTGGAAAGGGTAGCTCTTTTCGAGCACCTTCATGTTTGCTTTTCTGTAACCAGGAAGATATTCCTTTATTAGCACTTTTAATGAAATTACCCCTTATTGAACCAGTGTGTACATTTAGTCGCTCGTACCAAACGAGCTCGAGCCTTGCTCTTAGCAAGCATTGGGTAAGACCTGCTCCGAGCAGGCATCACATCGCTCGTGCCAAACGAGCTCGAGCCTTGCTCTTAGCAAGCATTGGGTAAGACCTGCTCCGAGCAGGCATCACATCGCTCATGCCAAACGAGCTCGAGCCTTGCTCTTAGCAAGCATTGGGTAAGACCTGCTCCGAGCAGGCATCACATCGCTCGTACCAAACGAGCTCAAGCCTTGCTCTTAGCAAGCATTGGGTAAGACCTGCTCCGAGCAGGCATCACATCGCTCGTACCAAACGAGCTCAAGCCTTGCTCTTAGCAAGCATTGGGTAAGACCTGCTCCGAGCAGGCATCACATCGCTCGTACCATACGAGCTCAAGCCTTGCTCTTCTCAAGCAAGGGGTAAGACCTGCTCCGAGCAGGCATCACATCGCTCGTACCAAACAAGCTTACCAAACTGAAACAAATCTGGTGAATCCCGATCTGACCAAACGACATAAGAAAGAGTTCGTTTACTCAGGGGATCAACAGCCGACCCCGTGGCTTACATGACTAAAGCTAATTACGAAAGAAAAAGAATTACAAGGAAATAAATACTAAGTGTCAGCTTGCTCGTCATCACCCCCAATCAGTTCATCAATCATAGCTTCACTCTCTTCACGAGCTCGCTCAGCTTCCCTCCTAGCCAACACCGTTTCAAGTTCTCGGGAAGTAGCTCGGGAGCGACCCAGGGATCTTTCTTATCTGCCTCATCCTCCCCAGCTAGTTGCTCCAGCTCCTCTGAATTGAAAGGAATCATAGCGTGTGCGCGCCGAGCAAACTCGTTGAATTGAACATTTGATGACTCCACCAAATCAGCTAGCACCTCCGGGTCTTGAGGAAGCAAACCCCGACCATAGGCATCCCTCAGCCCATGCCTATGACCAGTCTTCCAATAGGGGAAGGCTTTGGACATCAACGCCTCCTCATACCTCTCAGATTTTTCGTATTCATCAATAATAGCCTCTTTATTAGGCGAGGTGAATGAGGCAAGCGTCTCTTTGAGGTGAGCCAATTCTTGTTCCAAGTCGTTGGAACGAGCTTGAGCCTCCCTGGTCCGACCTATGGAAAGGCCTAACTCTGCCTGTACCTTATCAACCTTATCCTGCTCGGCCTTTAAGGCTGCCTCAACCCTTCTCGCCTCAGCCTGGCTCTCCTCCGCTAACTTTTCAGCAACGGCTGCTTTCCTTCTCTCTTCCTCCAACTCCTTATGAAGCGCGGCCAATTGCTTCTCTCTCTCAACCAAGGTCGACGCCTTGCTGTTCGCTCGATCCTCCAATTCTTCGCCGGTCTGAGATAAACGCGCAGCCAAAGTAGAGAGCTACAGAGGAGAAACAACAGTAAGGAATAAATAAAAGGCCAATCAGAAACGAAAGCGTAAACACACGATGTTACCTCAGAAATAACTAGGCCCATGCGGTCGCGCAGGACAGAAGGAGAAGCTAGCTCTTCTTTCAGTCTATCCAGATGATCGAGGTCCACGGCACGACAAAGAACTGCACGACCAAGCCCCACCTTGATACCCGTACGTGCGTTCAGATTTAGGCCCCTCAACGGGGTCACACCTCCCAACTGGTTGGCAATGCTATCAATATCCTCCTCAGTGCACGCCTTGGAAATCTCCTCCCTAATGACAAAACCTCTAGCGATTGGCTTTTTTGCCAAAGGGATGTGGTCGTCGGGATCTTGAGAGCGATCCCTTTTCTTGGACGTCGCCGTCTCTGGGCGATCTGTGAGCTTTCTGGCGACATCGGGACGAGGTAGAGCTGCAGAGGAACCTCCTGCCGTCTTCACCAACCCTCCTGACTCCCTCGTCTTCAACCCGTCATGACTTGCCAGGGGAACGTTGGCTGGCGCCTTCTTTGTCAGCTCAGCCTGACGAGTTTTAGAACGCTCTTTGGACAGCGTTGCGTTGGTACTCTTGTTCAAATTGCCGAGCTGACGAAAGGACAACTTGGTCTTTTTCTTCTGTGCATCAGCCACGAGTTGCTCTCCATGACCACTCATATCTGCACGAGAAATAAGAAAACAATTAGACTCCGATGAGATAAGACTAAGAAGTATAAGTTTAAATTTTCACCCCCGAAATGCTCGAACTTCCAACACGGTGCAGACGAGCTCAAACACAAAGGGCAGTCCACCTCGAATACACAACCTTCATGCATCACCCATCCGGGATAACGACGATCTCGAGCTATGGAGACAAGGGGCTCGATTCCCTCATCATAACAGCCAGCCAAACCAGCTCGCGCGAAATAACACGCCCGTATCTCAAGCTCCTCCCAGTTCACTGCCCAATCATCTCCCTCGTAGGGACCAACCAGTTGAGTTAATGCCTTCTCTAAGTCATCGCTCCAGTCAGGCTCCCATACTTCCGAACCCCGACCAAGTTTTCCCTGAGAACAGTCAAACTCCCATCCATTCCTGCTCTCCACCAATATGATATGGTTAGCAAAGGGGTTGAGCTTCCCTGGAAAGGCATGCAGCAAACGAGGAGCGCTGGGGACAGCGCCCAAACAGACCGTTTTATAGGGGGGATCAGCTCCCTTTCTCTTCACTCGGGATATCCTAAAGAACTTCCTGAACACGCTCATACATGGTTCGAAACCAAGATGGCGACAAACCACCAAAAAACTATTTATCGACCTGATGGCATTAGCCACGAGCTGTATGGGTACCGACGCGGTTCCTGTCAAAAACTGATTAAGGAAAGGGTCCATAGGCAGCCTAAGGCCCTGTTCAAACTGACCGACATAGAAGGCCACTCGCTCTTTATCCCTTATTAGTGAATCAATGGGCACGCACCCTTTGGGAACATAAGTTATTTTGTAGTCAGCTCGGCTTATTCTGTACTCCGAGTATACTTTATTTACTAGCTTTATTTGATACGCCGTTGGTCGGTGGTGGGGAGAAACACGCTGTAAATCACCGGGTGAAGGTTCAGCGCCCAATTGGCGAGAAGACATGGGTGTGGCCGACCGAGCAAGTTCCTTTTCTATATAGTCAAAACCCATATTCTCAATAATTCTACTGTCCGCCTCATCCTCATCATCGACCTCAACATACATTTGACTCTCCACATCACATCCTCCGTCCTCGCTCCTTGAGACAGTATCTTCTTCACCCTCTAAGGGAAAAGGCCTCGTGCTCGTTTCCTCCACATGGCGATACGAGGAAATGGGGTCTACGTCGAGCACCACCTCGTCCGAGGCAAGCTCAAACTCATTGTCGGGATCATCAACGAGCATAAGTTGGTGCGGGGAAACAGACCCAACCTTTGTTGACGATTCCTTCTGAGACATACCTGCAAGAGTAACATGGGGGCCAGACCCCGTATCAAAAGCCGAGCTGAAGCTCGTTTGGGGCCCAGACCCCCCTACGGAACTGGCGCGCGCTATAACAAACGGGGAAGAAAATTTCCCCCCAAACGTATAATACGTTGCTAAGTGCCCAAGGAGGATATTAAAACTCGTAAGGTGCACCATGCTAGGATCATCACGACCTAGAAATTCCTCGCCATTAAAAGCGGGCAGTTTCAGATCGTCTGTAACTTGGTGGGACCCCAGAAACTTCCGAACGGCCCCTAAGCTCAACCTTTTCCAACCACTTGGCGCACTAACATACACCAACTTGGTCTGCTCATGATAGCAAAACTCCGACGGCATCTCTGAAGAAATAGCCTGTTACTTGCCGGAAACGCTTCGCCGGCACCGGAAAATTCAAATTTTCCGGCGACGCAACCCAGAAAAAGAAGAAAAACAGCAAAAAAAAAAAAAATCCAAAAATAAACGGCGAAGTTAAGAGCACAAAGCAATTTACCTGGTTAGCAAAGGATTGAACGGTGATGAACAGTGAAAGACGTCGAAATAATTGTCGCCGGCGAAGCTTCAAAGGGTCGTCTCTCTTCTCTGAGGGGGCGCAAAGTGACAGACGGAGGGGGGAAGCAAGGGATTTTATAGTTCTCAAAACGGGTCAAACCCATGAACCGACCCGAACCAACTGACGACCCGTTGGATCAATCACTCAAACGTCCTTTCCAAAACACACGCCAGCACCACTTTCCGTGTCTCGATTGCCCAAACGGCGCCATCCCTCAGTAGACACCCCAAACGTCCCATCGTCCTTGTCACACCTAAAAGCCTGCAACCGCCAGTCTGATCATCCATTGATAAGGCACCACGTGTCCTCGCGGCTACAGATCATCCGCTTTGGAAAAGCACTCTGTCAGATCGCTTAAAACGCGTGCTCAGGAACTTACCTCGCTTCAACAAAAAGCAGCGAGCCGGGGGGAAATATATTGATATGTTTAGCTTCCCACGAACGACTTCAAGGAATTAATGGGCGAGGAACGTCCGTAGCAAATTGGGAGATGCTTCCAGCTCTCAACTCGTTCGAGCAAGAAGCAGGGGGCCATTGAAAGGAATTACCCTAACAGGCCGCCTATCAGGTGGACCGGGCATAATTAAGGCCGTCCCACGAATGGGCCCAACACTTGAGCCCAACTCGTCCCACGATCAGGGATGGAGGTCAAGAAGAATCTGTTGAGAGTAATCAAAAACCAACTCGCCTGTCAAACCGTTCCAGCTCGTGTAATTCACCGAGCTAGGGGTACCGACCTAAGGACAAGGAAAGTTACCGTCAATCAGGTTGTTGGTCCAGCTCGTGACGACCAACCAGTCTAGGCTTCCAGAAGAGCCCAGTGACCGTTCCCTTCTGCTTGGGCCCGGCCCACTAAGGCTAGCTGGGCTTCAGTTCTCAATTCGAAACCCTACTATGGATAAGGATGACTTGAGTGACTTCAGACAAGGACAAAGCTGACCTCATCCTATCCATAACTTGGGGAGAAGGCCAGTCTCCTATAAAAGGGGGGTCCATCATCTATTTTGCAGGTTGACTCACTCATTTTTTACTCTGAATATTTCATTCTTGAGTAGACTGATTTACTCTCACGCCGGAGGGTCTTCGCCGGTGCAACCCCGGCTAAGCTCACGGTGTTCATTTTGCAGATCTTAACTAGCATTCTGGGTATCCAAACCACTGATCCGGCAATTGATCACATTTTGTGCGTGATCAAGTTTTAAATTTTATTAGGATAATTAAAAGTAATTTAAACTATTGCTCAAAGTTCATTCAAAATAACAACGAAAAATGACAAACCAACTTTTTGGAGACAGATGGTGTATATTCATGTAATAAGGCAGCTACCAAATGGTTATGGATCTATATAACTGTGTTGCTTCTAGTAATCTGTATTCATCTTGGAAGATTAACATGCATACAGAATTTTAATATTTTATATTGGTGGATTAGTGTTTTCTTCCCTTTATAGGTGAAGGCTCCCACTTATTTCCATGAATTTGATAATTACTATATGGAAGAAAAAAAGAACTGGAAAAGGAAAAATCAGTGGCGCTGCCCGAACCCCCGTTCATTGTTCCTTTGTTCTGAGTTTCTTTCCCCCCACCCTTCCTTATATTCCTCGCTCCGCCACTTTTCCCACCCACATCTATTTTTGTTCTTCTAAAACCAGCATCCACGTCAGTTTCTATGGATGCCAGAAACTCTATAAAAAGATATTTTTCTGATTTTTCTTTGCATTTAATGGAATGTTCTAATTGGTTATGGTGAGATATATGCTGGAATTTGGGTGTAGTGATGAATTAATTTGTATGTTTTCTTGAATTTATTTTAAAATGTTAGTTTAAATTTGTATACATTATTTGAGACTTATTTTGTTTTGGCAGGGGAAGATGTTAAGTAACCAACCGACCCGGTGACACACGTGGAGAGATTAACAAACATGCCACCTATCGGGCATCAACATAGTGCAATTTTTAGCACTCAATAATCCGGGTAATAATATGCAAGCGGAAGGATTCGAACCCCTGACCTTACGATAACCAGAGCTCTGATACCATGTTAAGTAACTCCTCTAAAACCTTAAGGTGTTAGAGAGGGCACCTACAATGTATATCAAGCTTCAACAGAAGAGCAAAGGAATTGGGGAAGGGGTGGGGTTGCATGTGTGAGGGAAGTGGAAGATAATGGGAGAATGGGAAGGGTTAATGAGACAGATTTTGGGTCTGGAGTGCATTGTGTAATAATATTTTGTAAGTTTTTAACATAAATTGGATGAAAAGCATAATTTAGACACTATGAGGGGGTAAAATGTTAATTGGTTGAGTTGAAGGGTCAACAATAGAACTTCAAAATAAGCTTATTAGATTTTTAAGCAATTATTGAAAACAAAATTAATGGTTCATCCATTTGTACACCACATTTCACCCATTTACAAACCTAACCGAGTTGTAACGAAACCAATTGGATAACCAAATGAGATGTGTAAAACTCATGTAACTAAATTTCAATCACCCCGTTAAAAAAACGTATATTTCTAACATTAAGATAAATAGGAAATGTGACTTAAGACATGATATTTCAAGGGAAAGGCTTTAGAAACTTGTCAGAAAAACATTCATTTAGGAACAAATTTGTTGAAAACCTCCAAAAACATTTAGGGACAGTGGGAGCAAGAGATCTAATAGCAATGCAAGAATACCACATTATCATTGTTTATCAAGATTGAGAAAAGATGGTAGCATAATCTGCGTTAATGTTTTCCATGGATCTGAGATAAAACATACAGCACAATAAGACATGAAAATGAAATAAAAAAAATTACAAAAATAAAATTAATATACTTTTAGTTCTTGCAGGGAAAAAATATCTAAGTATTTAAAAGATAGAACAACAATAAAGAAACGCAAATAGACATATTCCAAGCATAAAAACCTGCTCCCTAAAAAGCTCATTATCCAGACATTTGAATGACTGAAGAAAAAAAAAGAAATGGAAAGAAAAAAAAAAAAGAGAACGCAGCACCAATTTCTTCCCTACACGTAGAGCCGTACACAGTCCATCTAATCTTTTCTTTGAATACGATCAGAAACATTTCCTGTGCACGATTGAAGGGCCAGACTCATCATACTCTGCCTTAGCAATCCACATCTGCACTCAAAAAGTTTTGTATTAGAATCTCAAGTTGGAATATTGATGCATAGAGTAGGCAAATGCATAAATACTACTACCTCTCTCCATGAATGAATGTCCTTTAAAAAAAAAAAAAAAAAAAAAAAAGGTCCCTGTTGAAGGCCTTTTTTTATTGGAAAAGTTACACTAAACTATATCACATTAATCATCATGTTGTAGTTCATAATTACAATCATTGTGTCATATGGTGAGATGATTAAGGATGTTTATGTACTAATGCTACTAAATGTGATTAAAAAATAACATTGTCAAATGTCTCTCACAGTTGAAACGAACATTCATTTAGGGACGGAGTGGATAGAATAGAAGTTTTTGAGCACAAGAACAATTAACTATAGAGTAGTTGCTTAAGATTGACCTAGTTCATAGCTAGATTTGACTCAAGCTAGTAAAGGAAAGGAGCTTGTTCTGCCAATACGGATAAGCTCAACCAGTGCAAGATAACCCAACCTATATGCAATTTCGCAAGTACTGTGATATTGAGCACAAGCTTGGATTGGAACGTGATATAAATAAACGGAGTATGTGTTCTATTTCTCCGTCCCAAGTTAGATGCACATAGATATAGATATAGATTTAGATGCACATAGATATATAGATACATAGATAACAATGTTTGGAGTATGTGTTCTGCTTCCTCCGTCCCAAGTTAGAAGTTCCCTTTAACCTAGAAGACACTGTTTTAGGTAAAACAGTTGACTCAATTATTAAAATCCCTCCGTCCCAAAATGATCATATTCTTTTCGTTGTTATTGCGAAAGAACATTGAATAATAATTATAGATTGATATAATTATCGTAATGAAAATCTAAAACTTAGTATTGATAGTATTATTGAAGGTGTGCAAATAACAAGTTTTAGATTTCTATTAGGACAATTAAATCAACTTAAAATTATTGCTCAAAGTTCCTTCACAATAACAGCGAAAAAAGTATAAAGATCATTTAGGGACGGAGGGAGTATTTATAAAGGGTAAAAATGTGAACTTTCGACGGCTAACAGTAGGGCCCACTATGAATGAGAGTGTTCACCAAAAAATAAAATGTAATAAGGGACTCTTATTTTGGTATGGAGGGAGTAATATTTTAGATGATAACATGTTTGGTATTAAATGACCACAGTACATCCCAAAGTGACAGTAGCAAAGGTTCCATGGAAGGAGAAACTGACCTGTTGGAAGGTACTGAGAGAAGCCAAAATTGATCCTCCAATCCAAACACTGTACTTCCTTTCTGGTGGAGCGACCACCTTTATCTTCATGCTGCTAGGCGCAAGAGCAGTTATTTCCTTGCTCATCCTATCAGCAATTCCGGGGAACATGGTGGACCCACCACTAAGTACAATGTTTCCATACAGATCCTTCCTGATATCCACATCACACTTCATAATCGAGTTATATGTCGTCTCGTGAATACCAGCAGCTTCCATTCCGATCATAGAAGGCTGGAACAGGACTTCAGGACACCTGAAACGCTCAGCACCAATGGTGATGACCTGGCCATCGGGCAATTCATAGCTCTTCTCGACAGACGAGCTGGTCTTGGAAGTCTCTAATTCTTGTTCATAGTCGAGCGCGATGTAAGCCAATTTCTCCTTCATGTCTCTCACAATTTCCCGTTCGGCAGTTGTAGTGAAAGAATAACCACGCTCGGTCAGAATCTTCATCAAGGCATCAGTGAGGTCACGGCCAGCAAGATCAAGACGAAGGATGGCATGTGGGAGTGCGTAACCTTCGTAAATGGGGACTGTATGGCTGACACCATCTCCGGAATCAAGAACAATACCTGATGAAACAAGCACACAGAATCTATGAGGACATGGTTCACTATTTAATCACTACCAGAAGAGAGGTTATGCAAAAGTTCACATGAGCACACATATGCATATTAATTGCTAATATGGAACTATGAGATATAGCAGAAAGTCCTTTAATAAGTGGTGCATAATGTGCACAAACCTAACAGACTAGAAAGCAGGTGATATTCCGCTCCACATTTCAACAAATGAAGCACTCCATATAAAAAGAAACGGACTTAGGTGTCCCCTGGCCTCATCTAATGCAACCTTGCCATACATCAATTATGCTTGCTTACTCTCTAAGTTCAATAGAGATGAATACTAAACAAAATAAGTACTCTTTATGTCTTTCATATGCCTAACTACCTTCTTCACGTTAGTTTATTATTTACACACAGACATTTGAAATGAAATAAAAAAATAGAACTAACAGGATAACATAATTAGCTATACAGAAGATTTGAAGTAAATGAATGGAATTTTTTTCATGCAAATTATTGATGAACCAAACGTCATGAAGTCTATCTAGGGATGGGAATGGAAAAGGATTTCAGATATGGATGTTCAATTAACTGGTGATCCAAACATAAGGAAGTTTAATTCTCCTTTTTTCACCATTTTACATTAAGTCTTCTTTCTACATTTTAATGATAGGGTTCATCTACAATTAGAGTGTTCCAGCTGCAAAACTGACAAAACAGGTATAAAGTACTCAAGTTGAGACCAGAGGTTGAGAAAGGAACTCCATCATTGTAGATCCATAAGATTTAGGAGGTGGAACGCCTCAGAGAGGAGAATCACAAATAACGCCTCGTCAAACATAATGCAATCAAATTGCATAATAGCATTTTGGTTGCGTGCTGGCTGATTATTGTAACCCTTGCAGTCTCCGTATTCAAATTTTACCCCTACATAAGCTATTCCTTTCTCATGAGGAAACTTCATGGTATGTGTATATATGTGTTTGTGCTTTTCTTTTGGTAGAGGATGGGGACTAGAGGAGTCTAATGAAGATTGACACCAGTCTCAAATTAAACTATTTTGTATAAGCAAATAATCTTACACTCTCCACCGCAAAAAGATAGTCCCATTTAATTTTCGATGGTCAATAAAAATGAACTTTGACCAAGCATAAATGTCAAACTATTGTCCTAGTGAAATTGTGAAAGTTGTTATTGATAAATCATTAAGTGTTTTAACAATAACAATTTTCAGAATTTCATCGAGATGACTAGATTGACATTAATGTTTGATCAAATTCCACTAGAATTGACCATCAAAAACAAAACAGGACAATATTTCTGCGACGGAGGTACTACTAGTAAGTACAATCAGCTTATAAATTTAAAGCCAAACAACAACTTACCAGTTGTTCGCCCACTGGCATACAGGGAGAGAACAGCCTGGATGGCAACATACATAGCAGGAGCATTAAAGGTTTCAAACATAATCTGTGTCATCTTCTCACGATTCGCCTTAGGGTTAAGTGGTGCCTCAGTGAGGAGAACTGGGTGCTCCTCTGGAGCCACACGGAGTTCATTATAAAAGGTGTGATGCCATATCTTTTCCATGTCATCCCAATTGCTGACGATACCATGCTCAATTGGGTATTTCAAGGTTAAAATACCCCTCTTGGACTGGGCCTCGTCCCCAACATATGCATCCTTCTGCCCCATACCAACCATCACTCCCGTGTGACGTGGGCGCCCAACAATGCTAGGAAAAACTGCTCTGGGAGCATCATCTCCAGCAAATCCAGCCTCCACAAGGGAAAGAAAAGAATTTTAAAATCAAAAAAATCTAAATTATCAGAGTCAATTATATCCTCCTTAAAAGGAAAAAAAAAAAGACTGTGAGTGGTAACAGAACATGGATGCATACATCTGCATTTGGCTACCAACAAAGGATACAAAAAAATTGACTCTAGTACCTTAACCATTCCGGTTCCATTGTCGCAAACGAGGGGCTGAATATCCTCTGCATCCGCCATCTTCTATAGCCTGTCAAAATATGATGGAATTGGATCAGCAGAGATATTCGTGAACTAGACTATGCTTATTCGTGAACTAGAATATGCTTCTGCCAGAATGCGCCAGCTTTATTACTCCAAGAATCATGGAGACAAAATTCACATTCCTCTCTAAATATAGTGAGCCGTATCCATACAAAGTTTTTTTTTTATTATTTCAAGAAAAAGCACGAATAAGAAGCAAACTGTATCTCTTCGATCGGGGCAGATACAGGACTATCATTAATAGAACATTGTAGTCGTAAGTTCTTTTTCTGGATAGTTATCTGACAGCACTCACAATGACAAGTTGCAATTCGTTACTTAGTTTGATTTCATATTCACATTATTTTAACCTGGAAATCAGAATAATAAAGAATGGGTAGGAGGTGTGGGAAGTATATAGTTTTGTTTTTACTGCACAGTCTGACTTTTGTTAATTTTTGTTTCAATTTCCGTTACAATTATTTTAGTACATAAGAACCTTCCACACACCAACATTCTGTTGCGTTAGTGCTAGAAAACAAGTATCATGTGCACTCAGCAAATTTTTCTGTTAAATATCAGGGTACCACCAACCATTCGTTGTTAAATATAATCAGCATAGAGCTTAAAAATGATAGAGATCATGAATCTCAAAGCATAAACCTTCTCTGTATTAGTTTTGAGCAGTAATTACATATTTATAAACAACGTATTGGCAAATTTCATATCTTCTCCATGGACAATGAAAATTCAAAACATATGTTGAGGATAGAAAATTATACTATGTTATAGATGAAGTAGAGAAAATCTATCATTAACCAAGATATGAAAATATATGTCAAATTAATCATCATAAAAATTACACCTTTAATTATTTCATAGAAGCATTCGAACAGAAACATCCCATAAAACATAAATTATTCTGGTCCAATAGTAACAATATGCCATTCCGATTGGCAAACATCTGTAAACCTGCCCAAATATATCCAATGCCCACCAAATTCTAGAGTGCTTAGAAACAATGAATCCAGGCAAAAAGAAGCTTACTTTAGTAGAATCAAACCAATGAATCTGAGCCAAAAAGAAGCTTAATTTAGTATAATCAACATCCAAAAATAGAAAAAGATTAGCTAAAGCATAGATCCAATGCAGGTATCATAGAACAAAGCTTATCCAGACCCAATCAACAATCAAATTCATAGTTACACGCATTCATCCAACTGAATTTCGTCAATCGGATCCGTGATAATCAAAATACACACCACAAAAGCTACAATCTAAATCAAAAGATCGATACATAGCACAAAATCAAATAATCCAAATCGAACAAAAGTTCAATGATATAAAAACAAAATCAAAAAGCATATTACAGTATGATTGGCCGGAAATTCAAATCGGAATTGTGAAATTCTTACCGTTTGTCGCGAAATGGAGAGTGTGTGAGATTGCTCTCGATTAGAGCCTCACGTTTTCGAAAGTGTGTGCGTGTGTGTGAAATGAACGAAAATGAAATTGGGGAGGAGAAATGGAAATGAAATGCGCCTTAAATGTACATGAAATTCGGGTGCTCTCTCACCGCTAGTATGTGTGATTGTGTGTGTGAATCTCGTGGATACAGCTGGTTTAGGTTTTTCTTGTTTTTTTTTTTTCTCTATTGGTCCAGGTTATCTTTCTTTTTTTTCCGTTTGCGGTTTCAAATCGCACAAAACCGTCATTACACGAAAATTAAAAAATGATGTGTTGGAGTGTAAATAATTGGATATAAGAGAGGAAATGGGTAGGAAATAGCAGGTGTGTTAGTTGATGTGAGTATAACAAGTGGATCCCACTAATTAAAAATTATAAAAAAAATTACCTTTGAATTTTGCAATTTCTATGGGATACTCAAAAAATGACAAATTTTGCAATCTGAAATGGGACGGAGGGAGTATAATAGAATGAGACAGAAATGGGCATAAGATTGAAGGATATTTACAGATGTGTCCTGTTGTCCTAACTGTGTGCAATCATTTTTGGCTCAACATTATGACCTCACAAACTACCTAAATTTAATGATCGCCATTGAAATCTATGATTATAGTTGCACCTACAATAAGGTGTTTTTACCACATACTGTAGGATGATGTTAAACCCCACGAATTTAGAACAGCTCTTCTCAAGCTTTGCTCCATCGTTCTATCGGTGTCGATCAAAATACATATATTCATTTTAATCTTTACCGTTCGAGATAAAATTTAAGTTAAGTAAAAAATCACAACAACCAAATCAACTACAAACACAAAACCAAAAAATGAGAAAGTGTGACAAACTGAGCATCGCTCGTTGAAGCACTAGATCAAGAGCTGGTAGGATTGGTGGTTGGTGGTCTCGTACAACCAACTCAAAAGCCTCTTGGACCAAAAAATCCTAATTAAATATGTAAAATCATAGTTTTGATCGAAAGAATTCTAGGTTAAGGAATAAGTCTGATTGTCTAGCAGTATCTAGACGAGGTTAACCATGATGTGATGAATTAATGGACTAGATGCGAGTATACTAAAAATGTCTGAAATTATCTTAACACAAGTTTCATGTTATAATATGAGTTACTGTACATGTTATGGAGTGTTACGCTAACAACTAACAATAATGCACAACATAAAACATATATTCTTCAAAACAAATAGATAAATTAACTGTGACATTTATTATTAGATATACTCCCTCCATATCATAACAATATACAAACTTTTGTATGTGTGCCAGGATTAAAGAGGGAATAGAGGCTGTGAGCATGAAAAGTGAGGTATGAATGAGAAATTGGGGTAGATAATAGTAGTGGATATATGTTATGAGTATGATAAGTGAGTCTCACTGAATAAAAAATATAAAAAGTTTCTATTTATGGAAAGTGTAAATTTTCAATGGTATATCCGAAAAGAAAGTTTGTGCGTATTGTTACGAGACGGGCGGGTGTGGTTTAAAATTCGGGTTGAAGTGAGCAGTTCAATATTGGGCCTATCATTGTGGGCTTGAAGGTTTTAGCATCAAAAACTTCACTAGATATATAATCATGGGCCACTATACCCCCAACAGAATTGTGTGGTTTTGACTTTAGAACAAAAGGATATGACATAAAATCTTCCAAGAGAAGTGTAATCTTTTCTTTTTCTGAAAAAAGTGTACTTTGGTACAATTATATTACTGGTGGATAACAATAAAGATGTGAATAATAGTGGAAGTGTTACTGACATACCAAGTCACTACCAGCAAAGAGACATACAGTAGTGGAGAAAATGACCATTCTTGTACTCCAAGAAAATGATAGGTAATTTATCTAGGCCTTAGGCCTTATCCGGTAGAGCGGTGCGTTTAAAATAGAGTGAGAAAAGCTAGCTCTTTGCTAATTAAACGTATCAATAGAGAGTTTTTGAGCGGAGATTTTTGAATATCTTGACATATTTTAGCGCTCAAAATAGTAGCATTTTAAAAGAATCTCTGTTTTGAAAAATCTCAATTTTTAAATGAGTGCACCAGAAGAGCCCTTACTTTTCAATAAAAGCAGGGTGCATAAACATATTGCACCGTGGAGGTGCGGATCTAAAGTATTTTATTTTACTTTAGAACTTTTAGATCATATGCATTATATATTACACTTTAATAGAAAATAGTGATAGTAATAGTGATAATGATCATAAATGCAATTAAAAGAGTTATTTCAATATGTTTGATGCAACAAATATATATTGATTGACTAAATCCGCGATTTACAAATATTAACAAAAAAAATGCTTCATACCAATTACTTACGTGAGTAATATTACGGACATAAAATGCTCATAAAATTATGATTTTCATTAATTAATTGAATGTTTAAACTGTACGATCAAGTGTTCAATGATTTCAAAACTAATCACTGAATGTCAATGAAAATTCCGTGAAAAAGATTTTGTAAATATGTTGCTCCTTTTAACAGTACTCCATGTCCGAAATCAAAAATTCCAAAGCAACAATATTGATGTTATGCACATTACTATTAACGAAAAAATAATACTACGTCCCTAAATGAGTGTCCAAATTTCATTTTAAGGGACACTGAAAATCTCAATTTTTTGAACAATTTGGTAACAACGATTCATATATAATCTTGTAATCTCATTTCCAAACCTTTAGTTTTGCACGTATAAAGAAACCGGTGAAAAAAAATTTGAAAAAAATGTTTAGGGAGAAAGTTATGTTAAAAAAAGACACTTATTTAGGGACAAAGATTTCTTGAAAATGGACACTCATTTAGGGACATATGGAGTAATAAAAAAAAGGTTGCTCCAAATTGTACGACATATAAGCAGTAAAGATTGAGATTTGGATGTTGATAAGAGATGATTGTGAGACATGGAATATGATGGTTTGCGATGGGGAGCAACCAATTATCATCATCAACAACCATGTGTGAATGACATGCATGCAATGATGCCGCATGAGAGTGTGTATTTACTTTTTGAGGAAGTCTTATGTGTGTGTGAGACCGTCTCATGTATGAGACGGGTCTCGATGAGAGAGGAAATGGGCTTGCCCCGCCCCTCTCATAGCGTCTCATGTGTGAGACCGTCTCACACAAGTTTTTGTCTTACTTTTTTGTGTGTAAGAAAGCTTTTCTGATCTTATAACACTAAACCTTAATTAAAAGTTTGATGGAACGGATTTCAACTTTTAAAAGATGTATATTGAAGACTTGTTGTAAAACAAGGATCTGCATCAACCGTTGAGTGAGAAACCAGCAGTCATGAAGGATGCTAAATTGGCTCTTTTGGGCAGGATGGCATTAGGTATGTTAAGACAAACGCTGACCAAAAGTGTGGCAAAGAATGTTCTAGAGGCCAAGAGTAGGTGGGGTGGGGATGTTACAATTGTTGACGAACATGTACGAGATGCCATCGGGGGCAAACAAAGCTCATATAATGAGGAAGTTGTTGAATCTGAAGATGATCGACATATTAGGAACAAAACATATAAGTTAATTAAATCTACAGCGGCACATTTATCTTCAGTTAGTGTTTCTTTTAACGATGGAGTACAAGCCTTGATTCTATTGAATCATTTACTGAAAAGTTTGGATACAACTGTGATCACCGTAAACGCTGCAATGGGGAGGGGAAAGTTGAAATTCATTGATGTCCTATATGTGATTCTTGGCAAAGAAGTTTGTAAGAAGAGCAAAATGGAGGCATCAACATCGAGGATTGCACTAGGCGTTAGGGACACAAGAAGAAGAGGTAGATCACAGTCTAAGGGTTTCAAACCGAGGGACATAAAGTCAGTCAAGTGATTCAGTTGGGAAAGATAGTACACATCAAGAAGGATTTTCTAGAGGGTTCAGGCAATGAGAAGGGTTTGAATATCGCAGAAGAGACCGTTGATGCATTAATCTTGAGTGAGAGCAGTTCGGTGGATTCGTGGATTTTAGAAACGGGCACATCATACCATTTTTGCAGTAATGCAGAAGGGATGAAGCGAAATACTTTGAGCGATTTTAGGGTTTGTTATCTTGGATATGAAAGTATGTTCAAGGACGTGGGGAAGGGAGATGTCCGGGTTCAAGTGAATGAGGTTGTTTAGCTATTACAAGAGGTTCAACATTTTTGGGATTTGAAAAAGAACTTGATTTCCATAGTCCAGCTAGAAAAGGAAGGTTGTATGGTCACCTATAGCTGTGCAGCGTGGAATATTACCCAAGGTACTAACTTGGTAGTTTGGGGTAGAATGCAGAGATTGGTATACATCACATACAACAAGGACTGGATGTGTTTGAGGGTTCAACCCAAGATGCGAGTATGAAAAATCCAACAAGGTCACTCCTGAGAGATGAGTCTGTTAAGGGAATTGGTATGTTGGATTGCGGGTTGATGGATCAAGTCACACGGAAACAAGGGCATTAGATCAACAACGCCAACATTAGAGCGTGGTCCAGAACTGGGAAGGGATGAGTTATTTGGAAAACATAGAAGAACCAATACCGTATCGAACATGTGGATTCACAAGGTTCGGGAATTAAAACATGGAGAAAGTTGAGCAGTGGTTTACAAGGAGGATCAAGAGATGTGAATGTTGGTGTTGGTGCCCTAGGCACGGTTGTTAAACGTTGTATAAGTTATCATTTTATTCATAATGATAAAGAGATAATAAGATTATTATTATGGCTCGTGTTTGCTTATAATAATCTCCGTCCCTAGAGCTTGTTAAGCACTAGTATAAAGGCTAAATGATCATGGGATGATCATGTTAGATTTATGGGTACTTGTTTGGAACAAGGTACTGGACATGACCCGCGGTATGAGATTTATGTCATGGTTGATGTCATATATAAATCTCATATATTAGTTATGTCATTTGAATCCTTAGACATGAAGTTATTATAGTCTTCCACTTGATGAAGATTATGTTTGACATATTCAAACGCTGCCTTAAGACGGTAGTTATAAAGGGTATGATTGGCATGATTGGATTCACGTAGGGAAGAATAATAAGCCAAATGGATTTGTCCCTCTTCGGAGAGATGTCAAGCTTGGGCCCCTCGAATGAATGATGTTGATGAAATGTTTGGCCAAACTCAAATGGATTGATTGGATCAATGTCATTTGGATTATCAACATATTCGGAATCGAGAAAGTATTGAACAATACAAGTTGACTTATTGACCATGACTTGTGTTCAATGACATCGTGGACAAAGGGATTATGATATGTTCTAAAGGAATGCGAACTTGTATCTAGTTATACTATTTGGGTAGGTATGACGGTTTGCTAGAACCTAATCATATCTTATGGTTTCATGTTTGAACCCATTGCCAACTTAGTATAATCTTAGAGGGTCACACACAATAGAACGAATCCTAAATAAGGACTATATTGGAAATTTTGGAAAATTGGATTTTTTGGGCTGTTTGGGCGACCGCCCAAAAGGTCTGGGCGACCGCACAGGGATTTGGGCGGCCGCACGCCTCAGTTTGGGCGGCCGCACAGTACTGTCGGGGACAGATTCCTAATTTGACTTGGAATCGAATTTTGGACGGGTTTTAACACAAGTTTCCTATTTGGAATAGATCTTACATGTGTATAAACATCAGAATTCGGCCACAACTCAACCCTAATGTTTGTGTGAGTCTCCAAAGAGTTTGAGAGAGTTTTATTTTGTTCTAAGAGATCCTAGATTGAAGAACAAAATTATACACAAATAATATTCAATATAGTTCATGTTTAATTATAAAAATGTGTTTCATAATTTGGTCTAGCAACCAAGATCAAGAAGTTCATTGATATTCGTTCGCGTGTGGATACCGCTAGAGGGTGAAACTTATCATCTTCAAAGTTCGTGATTCTTACTATGTTCGTGATCATGGTTTCAAGCCTCCATCGAATTCAAGGTTGCAAAAATCAAAGTCATCAAGGGTTAGTATTCTAGTATTCATCATATTGTATTTGACTTAATCATATGAATGGATCTATGGGCTTTGGGTTTCATTAAATTTTAAATGCTTAATTCCGTTGCGCATGTTACTCCGAAACCCAACAGTGGTATCAGAGCCCCGTTCATGTTGATTATTTCAATACTAGATCATGTTATGTGTATATAAATTGTTTATGTGCCTAGCATGATATGAATATTGGATTATATGATGTTTATGTGTTATGTGATTTTATGTGGTTTATTGTTTTACAACTTTAATCGCACGATTCAATCGCAATAAATATTATGATGGATTCTGAATTGTTTGATTATTAATTCTGATTGGATCATGGTTTTAATAATCGGGGAAAAACAATTTTGAGACAAATTTTCGAAACTTAAAAATTCATTCTGATCAACTTGGGCGACCGCACAGAATCACGTGTGCGGCCGCACACTTTTGGGCGACCGCACAGTGCCTTATGGGCGGCCGCACAGTACCAGGTTTCTATTCTGATTTTGGTGAAAATCTGAATTTGGAATTTTCGAGAGGTCCAACCGAACCAGTAACAAAACCAGGCTAGACCTGCTGATCTGGAATGGGTTTTGGGTAGTTGGTTTGGGTGTGGATCTTGGGGTTTGATTTTCCTATTTGTTTTAGTCGTTTGATTCTGAGATTGATTCAAGGTTTGGATGGCTAATCTACGTTCATCGAGATTGTGTTTCCCAAACTTGATTGCAATCAAAGTTTCAAAGATAAAACGAAGTTAGAATTATGAAGAGTTCATAATTGCTAAAATTGAGAAACAAAGTTCTTGATTCAATGATTGGAGATCCATGTGGAATTGTGAATGCAATTGGCCTACGTTCATCGAGACCATCTATTGCTTAGTTTCGGCCACATGGACTACTTTCTTGGTTTCTTGAATTGGTGCGGGATTGTGGTTGCCAAATGGCTTAGTTCGACCGCACTTCTTGTTGTCTTGATTTGGAAATAACGACCAAAGTTCAAATAGTCTCATCCTCATAATTACAGAGAAACTAATGACACATAAATGTTATGCTTAAATTAATGATTATTAATTTAGTGGCTAAACTTGATGCGAAACGTGTTTATCTTGTGTGCTCATAAATGTGTTGTATGCTATATGGTGATGAACCTTCAAGAAAGTTTTAAGTCCTTTTTACCATGCCATGATTAAAACACTTGTAAGTACACGGGTATTTTCATGTGGGCTCGCCAAAGCGAGGGGCATTGATTTTATCTTTGTATGAGCAAGATGAGTGAATAAGAGTTTCCTATGCGTTTAAAATGGTTGGACTTAATTAGGCGTCAAAACAGTTTTGGGCCTAGGCAAAGATGAGATTAAACATGCTTTTGAAATTGGATCACTAAGAATCATATTGGATATGATTGACAAGAAATTGTCTACCTAATTAATTTGATTTTGAGCGGTCCGCCAAAGCGGACTCAAGATTAAATTAAAATTGGATCTTAGCTCAATTTAAAAGAATCTCAGAAAAGGATCTAAGAGTCATATGGGATATGATTGACAGGGTTGTCTACCTAATTAATTTAATTTTGAGCGGTGCGCCAAAGCGTACTTGAAATTATATCAAAGTTGGATCTTAGCCCATTTAAATTATATTATACATTGGATGTATAAGAAGGTTATATAATTTAGTGGGAGTATTTTTTTTTGAAAATACATTATTTATCTCTTTAATGAGATTGGTACTTGTAAAATTTTGGAAATTTTGCATGAGTTGTAGATAATGACAACTAACTTCGTTGCGATCAATCCTTGATAAGGATAAAGCTTCAATGAGAATAGTACAAACTTCATGGATTGGATCCTGAGCCTAAGAATCGTTCTAAGGCAAGAGGATGGGTTGTACATTCTTGATGGGCCTATTCATAAAAGAACCTACAAGTCGGAATAGACAATCACAAGAATCATGAGTATGATTCTAGGAGTGTGAGTTGTCTTATGCTCACGATTATGTGCTCTTAAACTCCAACAAAGTTTGGAATTTTGGAAGCCTATTAGATAGGTGTGGAGTTGAGTTACATGTTTCAAAGAGCAATCTAGGCAAGAGATGTATAAAACCATTATTGCATTCACTTCTTGCAAAAGGAGTAAAGGGCAATAAGTGGAACCTCACATGCTTAAGATAAAGGCTACGTTTAGCATCTTGAGAAACTTGGTTGTCCAATTGGATTGGAGCAAGCCACGGATCTCATTCTTGATTCATTGTCCAAAAGTTATAATCACTTTGTGATGACCTATAACATGCTTGGAATGAATAAGAATCTCTCCGAGTTGCATGATATGCTGAAAAAACTGCGGAGATGAACATAATGGAGAAAAGTTCTCCAATGCTCATGGTTCATGATGGAAAGGGGCCAAGTGCCAAAGGAGAGGTAAGACAAGGGTTGTCAAACCTAAAGGAAATAATTTATGCAATTTGGTAAAGTGGCAATTGGATTGACCATCTAAAATTGTAGTCAAAAGGTAAGACAAGAGTTGTCAAACCTAAAGGAAATAATTGTGGTTAAAATTATAACTCTAATTGATGCAATTTGGTAAAGTGGCAATTGGATTGACCATTTAAAATTGTAGTCATAATTCTGGACGATCAATAAAAGGATAGTAGTGGGACTACCACTTGGGATATTTATGTTATAAATTAATCTTTCTAAATTTAATTATTGGGTATTGGACACCAGAATAATTAGTAAGTTGAAAGACTACTTATAGTAAAGGTTGATCTATGAATGATAATGATGCAAGAGTTGCAACATCATTCATAGAACACTTGTAAAGTGGCTTTACTAATGAAGTAGGAAATATTATTTTGTTATAAGATAATGAAGGATATTTATTTCTTATTTGGAATAAGAAAGGTGCCTTATTTATTATGATTTACTTCATTGTGTTATCATATAAATTAATCTCATATCCTAAATCTTGAAGAACAAAGTAATAAAGGCTATAACATAAATAATTAAAATTCTTTATGCATTATTGTTTTGATCAAATAAATGAGAAATGCATAACTAAAATTCCATGGGACGGAGTTTTAAGTCATATGATTTGGAATCATATGATTTATGCAAACTTATTTACTTGGACCAAGACATCTTTTACTATGATTGGTAAAAGGCTAATATCTTACTTGACCTAATACATGTCGATGTATATGGTGCATTAAGTAGCAATGCTCAAAGGGAATTTTGGTTATACTTGGTAAAAACTATTCAAAGATTCTGACTCGATCGTGATGATGAATAATTGAACCGAGATTTTGATAGTTATCATCAAAATTGTGAAATAGTTTCACAATTAACTTCACTAAGAACACCATTCTAAATGATGTGTCTACGTGAAAGAACAGTTCAAAAGCCAAGAAATAATCATCAAAATTGTGAAATAGTTTTATATATATTCAATGTCAATGAATAATATATGACAACCCAATGAAAACTCATTACTTACATACTCCACCATCTTGTACGCAAATATCCATTTTGTTGATGTTGGACTTTCTATTTTGCGAACCACCCCCACATTCACAAGTGTACGTAGGCCTACGTTTCCATACTTCATATGTAATTTACATTGCTTTCTTGGGGTAACATATTCAATAGGTATTTAATTTCCCAAAGTAGACTCACTCCCCACATTTTAGGTTAGTCTTAAATATAACAATAGTTCTATTAGTATTTTCATCAACACCAATTGATATTAGTTTACAAGGTGGATATTGTGTACAAACACATGTTATATACACACTATAAGCATTAGTGTTTCATCCTCATTATCTCATTTTAAAGTTGATTTTCAACTTCTCCATTCAATGAGACAATGCTTATTACATATAACAATAACATTGTTATCATTACCATGTGTTTGAACAATCTATCACTATACTTAACTTGTGATGATATAGTTCAACACTCATTTCACATCTTGGTGAATCCCTTTTTTAAATAAGTGAATGTGATCCAACTAAAGAGACTTATTCTCATTATTGATCACTAAATCAACTCATCGGTTGATACAATTTTTATTTCATCTATTCAAATCATGAAGATTATCCTTAATAACACCAACTGTTGTCAAGAAAGATATATGCATGACTTAATTTTGGCTTTTCAAACAAGCTTAACTTTTCAAACAAGTTCGCTTCAAACAAGTTTGTCTTTCGCAAAAATTCGACTTTTCAGACAAATTTTGACTTTTCAAGTAAATTTGACCTACTTTGTCTTTGTCATAAGCATTCTGGTATGCTCTACCACATTTGATTTTTCTATAAGAAGTGTTAACAACTTCTTCTCTGAAACTCTATTCTCTTTCCAACACAAAGATGAATAGCAAACATCTCAACATTCATTTCAATTCATTTACTTTTGAGGTGCTTCTTGAATCTTTCCAAGTGAAAAATAATTTCTCAATTTGTCACTTGAAAATTTCACTTAACACCATCCATTCGGCATGGATTTCATGAAAGACAATTTCAACTCTTCCATTTGACTTTTTACGGTCTATGGAGTCTAATATTTAAAACAGAAAACGGCTTACAATTAATCATTGTACTCGCATTCTCAATTTTATTGTTATAGTCGAAAGACTCCCCCAATTCTTTTGCCATTCCTTTTCTCTCTAAACACTATAAAGAGAATCAGAGAGCTCATTAAGAACATAGTTCTTGCAAATGAATTCCTCATGCTTCCATGATAAAGGCAAAAGAAATTCATATGCTTCAATCGCATTCATGACTTAAAACATCCATCTCATTTCCACCAAACTTTATAGGATTTTCATTAAGAACCTCATTAAATTTAAGGTGGTCAAATAAAACATCTTTTGTTGCTAACACATAGGTCGAGGCCAACAAAATTTTCTAACTTCTCACTAACATGAGTCAAGTACAAGGAACAACCACATTCCTTAAAAAAAATTCTCCACAAAAGGAGTCGTTCCCAATACTTTGGCTTTAATTTAAAAAGCAAATTATTACTTTGTTGTTACAACTATAACTCTCTTCCTCATTTAGAAAATTTTCTACAAAATAAATTGTTAATTCAATAAGAGAATTCACACAATTTATTTTTTGTAACAACTATTATAAACCTCATGATTTCTTAATAAAATTTTAATTAGAGGTCAACTATTCCAAACTTTAAAGGTCTTATCTTGGAGTACCTCAGAATTAGAGAAAATTAATTTCTCATTCACAAAATGCACAAATTCTTTAGAAGCCCTTCATCTAAATTTTTGTGTCATTACCCATCATCAATAACAATAGGATTTAACAACTTCTTTCAAGAAGTTCTACTGTTTCTGTCTTTATGACTTTTTGTTACTATTAACAATAATAAGCTTTAACAACTTCTTTCAAGAAGCCTTATTATGTTTATCTTTTGTAACATTTGTCACTATTGACCATAATAGGTTTTACATCTTCTTTCAAGAAGCCCTATTATCTTTGTCAATATAACGTTAAAGACTTAATCTTTCAACGTTCTTAGTTCCAACAAACATTCTAATCTCTTTAATATGATTCATACAAACCATAAGAGATGTCTCACATGATGTATAACCACTTCATGAGGCATAGCCACCATTGTTTCATAGTTGATGTCATGAACATCAAATTAAAGCAAACTGTCACAAAAAATATGCTATTCTGTGAATTTTTGATCTCCTTATCTGTATATCAAAATCCAATTGCCACCATTCAGATTTTTCTTCTATGAGTCCTGAACATGTACAAAAAATTTCAAAACGATTTAACGGTTAACGAAGCGGGAAAATCCATTTTACCACAGCTGGTCATGAAAAACAGTGCTGGAAATTTGTGTCTTTTCCACCGTTTTTCAGTCCCGTTTCAATATTTTCTCCAATTGCCACCACGCCACAAGAATATCGTAATCTGCAATCATTTCTCACAAATGAAATTAGTATGTTGTTTTGTAATCCGTTCCCTCTTGCGGAAGGAATAAGTCTTAAGATTGTTAGGAATATTCTACAAAAAAGAACTCGAAATATAGAATAAATGATAAATAAATAAATGATAAATAAATAAATTTAAGAATGAATAAACTGGAGAATAGATAAACAGAAACTAGACTGAATATTTGTTCCGAGCCGTATGTTGAACACACTGTCCTTAAGATTTATTCGCCCCCTCACCGTGAGTGCTTGAGGTTGCTGATGGATGCTAGTCTCCCAGGATAACTCGCACGAACCGGATGCTAGAAAACAGTGTGTATTTTTCTTTATTTTCGTGTGTTCTTCAACTGATTTGTAGCTCTATTTATATCACTCCAAGAACAGTTCAAAAGCCAAGAATTAATTAAGAAAGGATAAGCCTAATCCTTAGTTAATTACTGAGATAAAAGGATAAGGCTTGGCCTTTCACTTTACATTTCAGTCAATGGGATGAATCTGAATTTTTAGCAAAAAAATTTGGCTGTAAGGAAAAATAATAGCAAAAAGTGAGCCAGCGCGGACAAGCCAAATAGGTGCTAGGTCGCGTGCACACATGAGTTCGATGGTCTCAAGCCAATTTGGGTCCATGATTTGCACCCCCCTGAGCGCGAGAGAGAGTCTCTATGTCATACAAGCTTGAACACTACTCAAGTGCCCAAGCCTTTATACTAGCTTAATTTTACATTTATTTCCAATGTGGGATAAAACCAATATCCCCATTTCAACCCACCAACTTCAAGCCTTTTTATCTCATTCATCCCAACACCAAATTGGACAAATGAATACATTATCTCAATGTTCTCATGTAGTAGAACACAAATCCACAAACAATTTTGTCATTCGACAAATTATTTATCACGGAAATAAATCATATTTCCTTCACATAATACAAAAATACACTTATTTTTCCAACATGAAGAAATAAGAATCATGATAAGCATGCAGACTGAGAGGATTTTTTATTTTTTTTTTAGTTACTACAGGACAAGGAAAATGTGGGGTCATGCGGCCGCATGAGGTAGTTGCATAGGAATGAGAGATTTCGTTTTCTTGTTGTAATTGGTTTTTCTTTGTGCATAGGAATTAGTAGAGATTATGTCTAGTATCCTATATAAAGGCCAAGTGACGGCCTCAAACACGTTATAACACCAGATAGAAGAATTACATAATTTGATTCAGGGTTGGTAGCGCCCCAGACGTATTTAATTTAAGAACGAATTGAGTAACAATTCTTGTGTTCTTGTGTGTGATTGTTTTCTCTTTCTTCTTTATTCTCATATTGCTAGGACCTAATTGTCTTATAGTATAATGTGCATTTCAGAGTTTCATTTACCCATTGAGCATTATTCAGTAAATTTATTGTATTCTAAATTATTATACATGATACAATTTGCGTTTAAAGCATGATAAAATTATTATACACGTTGGTCGAAATTGCCACTCATACTTTATGTATTATCCCCCTAAGAAATTGAATATACTTAGAAAATCTGTTTTTTTTTTAGGTTTTTCTTTTAGAGATTATTCTATAGTTTAGACAATAGTATATATTTTTTGTTTCCATAAAAAAAGAAAAACTTTTAGTACTAGTAATATTTTTTTTTCTACCCAAAACTTTGTACCCAACCTGTCACAACCAAAGGAAATTTATGTGAGGAAAGGAGGACTACAAGAGTGAAAAATTAACCACCCTCTTAAAATTCCTAATTAATCCCCATCTGTTATAAAACTGAAGAACCAAGAGCATAATCTCAATAGATTATATTTTATTTCAAGACTATTATAGAGAGAGTGTACAAGAGTGAAAGATAGAAGTTAAGAACTTCTGAAGTCTATTGAAATGAAAACTAGAGCCTACTATTTATAGGTGGGAATTGGCTTCCTCTATAAGCTTCCATAAGGATAAACACTATCCTTTAGTAAGGCTTCTTTAGTAAGCTTCTCTGAAGATATTTACCAAGCTTCCGTAGTAAGCTTCACTGAAGATATTTACAAAGCTTCCTTAGTAAGCTTCGCGGAAGATAATCTTGCAAATCTTCTCTTGTACACTTCTTGTTCAAAGGACATCCACATAATAATATATTATAACACTCCCCTTTGGATGTCCGCAGCTAAGTAGCATGCCTCATTAAAACCATACCAGAGGAAAACCCTGTGGGATAAAAACTCTAGTGAAGGAAAAAGAGTACACGATTTCTTAGCTTCGTGATGCTCCCCTTGAACAAAACATTACTCGCGATCTCTTAGTCGCCTACTCCTCCTTGGAGATTCTTATTGAATGGTAATTGTGCCGCACGTGTTGCCTCATTAAAAACCTTCCGAGCAAAAACCCTTTAGAAAAAATAATCTCAAAGGAAAAAAGTACAACTCACAATCTTTTCAATAAACGCTCATTGCCTCGTTAAAACCTTGGCAGGTAACAAAACCCGGTGGGAAAAATAACCCCGCGCGAAGGAAAAAGAGTACAATGAATTCTGAGTATCGTCTGGATACACCCCCTAAAAACTACAAGGGTGGAAGATCTAACAATATGCGTAAGCCAATTGTTTTCACATACTTCTCAAAAGTGTCTTTAGGTAGTGACTTCGTGAATCAGTTACCGCAGTTGTCTTGACTTCTGATTTGCTGGATCATTATCTGACAAAATATCAGAATCTAATAACTTCCATAACGTGAGAGTATGTCTTATCAAAGTCAATCCCGAGCTGTTGAGATAAACCTTGTACCACAAGGCGATCTTTATATCTCGTAATCTCATTTCTCTCATTCCTTTTTCTCGTAAATACCCTTTTATATCCCATGGGTATAACCCTAAGAGGTGTAGGAACTACTGGTCCAAAGACTCCTCTTTTCTTTAAGGAATCGAACATTGGTTGGATTGCTTTCTCTCATTTAGGCCAATCAATTCTTTGTTCACACTCATTTAAGGAGCGATGTTCAATATCATTACCACATATAATCTCAGTTGCTACTTTATAAGTAAATACATCGTTGATAATTGTTTCATCCCGATTACATATCTCATATAAGCATGCATGACTAACTGATATTTATGTATTCTTAGAAATGGATGTCAATGTCGAGGCGTCCCCCGATTTCGTTTTCCAAACGAATCCATAATCTGGAACAATATGAGATAGATCGGATGAGATTCCAATTTTATTATCGCTAACAGGATTTGACTTTTGTGCACTCACCCATTCACGGGGATGCGAATCCTTGGAATCAATTGGCCTCCCTCTCTTCTTGGCAGGGATATGTATTTCGTTAGGTGAGATCACTGGCCTTCCTGATAATACTCCTTCTGGGAGTTCTATCCTCGTAGGCATATTTGCAGCTTAACAACTATTAAAAGTTCTTCTGGACTTCCAATAACATTTAGATTAACATAAATATCCGTTATAACAAATCCTGAAACAGATTTTCTAATGAAAAATACATGGGCAAATAGGATCATTCTTGTATCCTTCTTTCGCCAAGTATTCACTGAGACGGTTATACCACATCCGTCCATATTGTTTTAAACCATACAAAGATCTTTGTAATTTAATTTAACAAACTTCTCGAGATTTTGAATTGCATGCATCATACATCTTGAATCCTTATGGTATTCTCTTAAATCCTTTTGGGATTCTTATATAAATATTATTGTCAAGTCTGTCATACAAATATGCAGTGACAACATCCATTAAACGCATATCAAGATTTTCATGTATTTCTAGACTAATGAGATAGCGAAATGTAATTGCATCCACCACAGGAGAATATGTCTCCTCATAATCAATTACAGGTCTTTGCGAAAAACCTTGTGCAACAAGACGTGCTTTATTCTTGTGCAACAATACGTGCTTTATTCTTGTGAAACAAAATGTGCTTTATATTTTGTTTTTGCACAAAGACCGATTTGTACTCTACTAGTTTTACACCTTCAGGTGTATGGACTACATGTCCGAAAAACTCGCGCTTCTCAAGTGAGTTGAATTGCGTCTTTCCTCGTTGGCCAATCATTTCAATATCGATACTCGTCGATACACCTAGGTTTGTGATCCTCGTTATTTCTCATAACATTAAATGCTATATTATATGCAAAAATATTGTCGACAATTGTTTCCTCTCGGTTCCATCTTTTTCCTGTACTGACATAACTGATCGAGATCTCATCATCCTGAACATCTTCTGGAAGTATTTGATCAGATTTGTCATGTATCTCTTCGGGAGATTCATTTACCTCGACGGGGATTTTCTCATAATTTACTCATTTTCTCTTTCGAGGATTTTTGTCTTTAGAACCGATAGGCCTTCCACACTTCAGGCATGGTTTAGATTCATTAGAGGATTGTCCAATCGGGACATCAATCCGTATAGGAGTATTTACAGCTGGAACATGTGACTTTGTCACTCTTTTAGGTCAGTAAATGCGCCTGGCAATTGATTCGCTATCTCTTGCAAGTGGATTATATTTTGAACTTCTGGTTCATATTGCTTTGTACGAGGATCAAGATAATATTGCAATGTATTCCACTTGATTTCCTTTTCTTGCTTATTACTTTCTCCCCCTAATGTTGGGAATATTTTTTTTATCAAAATGACAATAGTCAAAATGTGCCGCAAATAGATCTCCTGTTAATGGTTCAAGATATCGTATAATAGAAGAATAATCATACCCAACATATATCCCCAATCTCCATTGGGGTTCCATCTTGGTGCGTTGTGGTGGAGCAATCGGAACATATAGCGCACACCCAAAAATTCTTAGATGGGAAATATTTGGCTCCTGACCATAAGCCAATTCTAATGGGGAAAACTTATGATAACTCGATGGCATGATGCGTATAAGTGTTGCTGCATATAAAACAACATGTCCCCAAGCTACGACAGGTAGCTTTGCTCTCATAAGCAACGGTCTAGCTATTAACTGAATTCGTTTAATAAATGCTTTAGCTAAACCATTTTGTGTGTAAACATAAGCAACTGGATGTTCAACATCTATTCCAATAGATGTACAATAGTTATTAAAAGCATCTGATGTAAATTCACCAATATTATCAATGCTAATTGTCTTGATCACATAATCTGGAAATTGTGATCGTAATCGAATTTCTCGCAAACGCCAGGTTGCGAGTTGATAATAAACTTATATGTGACCATTTAGCAGATGCATCTACTAAAACCATAAAATATCTAAATGGTCCACACGGTGGATCAATCAGTCCACATATATTACCTTGAATTCGCTCTAAAAACTTTGGAGATTCAATTCCAACTTTTGCTGGTGATGGCTTAATTATCAATTTGTCTTGAGAGCAAGCAGCACATGAGAATTCATTAGATTGAAAAATCTTCTGGTTTTTCAATGGATGTCCATGTGAATTTTCCATAATTCTTCGCATCATATTAGAACCGGGATGCCCCAACCGGTCATGCCATATAGTAGAACCATTTATATCTAGGGATGGCAACGGGTCGGGTTCGGGGCGGGTTTGCCTTTAACCGAACCCGATCCGTGAGAAGTATTCTTTCACCTGAACCCGCCCCGCCCCGAGATTTACCGAAACCGTGCCCGCCCTGCCCTTCCTTTCCCTTGGCCTAATGTAAAAAGCACAAAAAACTAGAACTAGAACCACAACACCAGCAAGAAGCAGAGCAATGACCAAGTTAAACAATGATATTTTGTTTCAAATTCATAATAACTTCTTCAATTTCAAATTTTACTCAGCAAAACATTATTCAGTATTTACAAAATTAAAGAAAATTGTGAAAATCCATTGAGGGAGAGAGAGGAACGGACCGAGGGATCGACGGCACGAGGAACAATCGACGGCAACGGCGACAGCACGAGGAACGCTCGACGGCGACGGCCTCTTCCTTCGAGACGAACAAGCAGAAACGGAAACATTATTCAGTATTTACAAAAATTAAAGAAAATTGTGAAAATCGACTGAGGGAGAGAGGGACGGACCGAGGAAGCGACGGCGACGGCAGGAAGGAACGACCGACGGCGACAGCAAGGAAGGAAGATCGACGGCGACGGCAAGGAAGGAACGAGACGGCGACGGTAAGGAAGGAGCGGCAACGGCAAGGAAGGAAAATTGTGAAAATCGACTGAGGGAGAGAGAGGGACTGATAAATGAAAATGAAACCCTAAATGGGCATTATATAGTTGGATTATTTTGTAAATTGGCAATAATAGAGGGGCTGATATGAAACTAGTAAATAGACATTAACACATACACGGGTCGGGTCGGGGCGGGGCGGGGCGGGGCGGTCTGTAATACCGACCCCGACCCGAACCCGCTCGGGTCATGAAATTTGGAACCCGAACCCTACTTTTTCGGGGCGGATCACCCTCGGGTTCGGAGCGGGTTCGGGTGAATTGCCATCCCTATTTATATCAGTAAACTTCTTGTTTACTGCTAAAACCATTTATATTAGTAAACCTCTGGTTTACTGTTAAAACTATTTATATTAGTAAACTTCTAGTTTACTGGTAAGACCATTTATATCTGTAAACTTCTGGTTTACTGTTATTTGTACTTCATTATGCTAATCTTTGTATAGCATACTTTAGAGGAAAATACATGTAACTTTTCTACCACATATTTGTTACCTGATTCAGTCTTTGTAATGTATAAATATTTCATCTCTCATACATTACTTGTCTCAATATGATATCCATTTTCACGAATATCTTTATAGCATAGTAAATTTCTTTGAGTCATAAATGAAAGTAATGCATTTTTATACTGGTTTTTGTTCCTCTTAGTAGTACTATGTTAGCTCTTCTGGAGCCATCAATTATTTTTGTACTACCACATATTGTACTAATATTAACATCATTTACAATCAAATATACTTATAAGTAAAAGTTAAATATGTTAGAACACACACATACTGAAATAATAGAACACACTAAAGTAAATTATAATGAGTCAGATACTTTAGTTAGTTTGGGTTTCTCCCCTATTAAGAATGTAATCATTTACATCTGGATTGAGAAAATCTGATATATCCAGATGTGTGCTTGTAGATGGATCTTGATTCACGTCATCGTTTTTATAAACAAAATTTGTTTCAACATCTTTCCCTTTATTCAACATTGATGCTTGATACAACTTAACAAGATGTTTAGGCGTACGACAGGTACGGGCTCAATGGCCTTTCATTCTGCACCGATAACATAAATTCTCAATTTTTATCGGTTGCTCAATTTGTCTAGTCGATGATATTTCATTCTTACCTTCTCTATTCCACTTATGGTGGCGAAAAATATTTCCATCATTATTGGGGTGATTGTCATTATGATACCGATTATAAAATCTTCCCCGACCACGTTCTCGGCCTCGCTCAGTATTATCATATATACTTGCGTTCACTTCAGGGAACGGAGTAGAGCCAGTGGGGGCGGGCTTCGTGGTTTTTCAATAAGATCTCATTATTTTGCTCAGCCATATGAGATCAATTCAGAATATCTTTTAAAACCTTTTTCTCGATATTGCTACTGCAGGAGCAAATCAAAGAAGGAATGTGAAGAAAGTTTTCTCTAGTATATCATTATCAGTTATTCTTTCTCCACATAGTTTTAACTGTGATGTAATTTTAAACATCGTACAATTATATTTACTTATTATTTTAAAATTAGTGCCGATCTCATACGGATTAAAGAGTTTTTTGCCAAACAGACATGCGTACTATCAGATTATTACAATTTCCCACTTGTACTGTCAAAACTCCCAATGTCACCTGCGTACTTTAGTTTATTAACAAAATAACCGATTTTTTTAACTGGTGTTAAAAACTTAAAGATATTGCACAAATATTTTTCAAATGTGGTCGTTAAAGTTTTTTTTTTTTGCAATGCGCTCACCGAACTGGCGGAATTGTCAAATTTTTAACCCGAGTTGGTTATTTAACATGTCTATTGTTGAAATTAACTCAAAATTAACAAATTAACAGGATAAGGGGAATCCCAATCAAATCCCTTAAACCCCCTTCTCTCTATCTCTAGATCGGTCTCTCCAACAATCTCCCTCTCCGCTTATTCCAACAACGCCGGCACCATCCTCATCGGTGCCGATTTCCCTCACCACTCCCATCTCCACCCCCTCTCTTATCCTCGCTATACCCACCGCCGCCCTTAATCGCCGGCACTGCACCCCAATCCCCACAACAACGCCGACCATCAGCCGCCACCATCACCATAGCCCCTGTCCCCGTTCACTCGACGACCCACACCCCTCGCCGTTCACCACACTCCTACTCCCCACTAGACGATGCACCCACAACCCTCCGTCCTCTCTCAATTCAACCAACCTTGTCGTTAAGTTTTTAACACCAGTTAAAAAAATCGGTTATTTTGTTAATAAACTAAAGTACGCAGGTGACATTGGGAGTTTTTACAGTACAAATGGGAAATTGCAATAATCTGATAGTATGCATGTCTGTTTGGCAAAAAACTCACGGATTAAACCGTACGTACTTACCAAAACTTTTACTGAGTCAGTAGTGGTGGAATAGTTTTATTCTTATTTTATCACATTTTTCCATTTTTTACCCTCTGTCTACGATAATCAATGCCCTTCTCTCTCCTCTCTCTCACGATTCCATCCCCTTCTCTCTTTCTTCTTGTGCCAAAAAAAAACCCTCCCCTACAATCTCATCTTTCTTCTTGTTTAAAGCGATAGTTTTAGCAAACCGTACGGACCAGTCCGTATGAGAAAGGCGCTGATTTTAAAATCCTGCAAACATATATAAGATATAATTTTGAAATAACTTGAAAAGAGATTAGGTAGATCTTACCGATACCGTACCTACTTCGGTGACTATAGCTCAGAATCTGGAACTAGAACGAAGTCGTGCTGATAACGTGTTATAAAACTGAAGAACCAAGAGCATAATCTCAATAGATTATATTTTATTTCAAGACTATTATAGAGAGAGTGTACAAGAGTGAAAGATAGAAGTTAAGAACTTCTGAAGTCTATTGAAATGAAAACTAGAGCCTACTATTTATAGGTGAAAATTGGCTTCCTCTATAAGCTTCCATAAGGATAAACACTATCCTTTAGTAAGGCTTATTTAGTAAGCTTCTCTGAAGATATGTACCAAGATTCCTTAGTAAGCTTCACTGAAGATATTTACAAAGCTTCCTTAGTAAGCTTCGCGGAAGATAATCTTGCAAAGCTTCTCTTGTACACTTCTTGTTCAAAGGACATCCATATAATAATATATTATAACACCACCTACTTAAGGGTGAATTATATTTGCAAGGCACCATTGTGTACAAGGCACATGAATGCCTAAAATACCCTTACCCGGATACGCGCGTTTCGTCTAAACGTGGACGAAATAATGGGTTTATTTCGCACACTTTTACACGAAATATGGCAAAGCTAGAAGTTGTTAGTTTCGCCTGATTTTACACGAAATAATGCGTTGAGTTTCACCCAAGTTTACACGAACCATAACACATGCATTTCACCAACTTTTACACGAAATAACATGATGCATTTCACCTAATTTGACACGAAATAAACAGTTTTTAACAAGGCTGCTGCATAATTCATACATCCAAACATCCAAACAAACAAATTTCATACAAACTGGATAATCATTATCTGACATGTGCAGCTGCAATAAATCATCAATCTACGTTTTTTTTCAGTAACAGTTTACATTTCGTGTGCTTACACACGAAATGTTGAGAACCATTTCGTATGCCTATACACGAAATGTTGAGAACCATCTCGTGTAAAGTTCATACGAGTTACATGGAATTATCTCGTGTAAAGACATACGAAACCCACAAGAACAACTCGTGTAAAACCACATGAAATCAACGCCGACAGTTTCAGATTTTTAACCACCAATTCGTACACAATTCGAACAATAAACCCCAAATAAAACAATCAAACACAATTACAACAATGTAAGATCAAATTTAAACTACAATTAAGCATTATAAGATCGAATTTAGGCATAAATGTCAAGTTAGGAATTGAAATTGAAAGTTAGGGTTATAAAATGAATGGATTTGAGTATTTTGGAGGTATATATATGAGGGTATTATAGTAAATAATTTATGCCTTGCACCACCCATGCCTCGCAAATAATACTACCCCTACTTAAGTTAGTACTTAGCTTCTTTAGTAAACCTCTCATAACTGCATGTGGTGCATGTGGGCTGTTGTATCGTGTGGTCCGTTGGTACCAAACGCGCGTAGGAAAGCTGTTTTTTTTTTTATTTATTATTATTATTAATACTCCGTACCTTCTTTTTTTTTTTAGCGATTTTTTTTAAGATGTCTACTACTCCCCGTATAAAAATACTCCATCCATTTCAAAATGATTTTCTTATTTGACTATTCAAACTTTTTAAGGATATGAACACTTGTTTCACTAGTTATGTTTTGTTTATGCAATTTTAAGCCTAAATAGTATAAATAAGAAGAATTTTTTGGGACAATGAAAAATAGCAAATGAGAAGATTATTTTGGGACGGATGGAGTAGATGTTGTTTTGGGTATTTGTACAATTCTTAAAAAATACAATTAAATTAATGCATGTGAAAAAGACTTATATAGCCTTAAAGTTATCCAATTACCTAGACATTTATTAAATGTTTGTGCAAGAGCTACTCGATTATCATTAATAAGGGTATAATTGGTATACAACAACAAAAATATATTGAAAAATAGTAAAATGACAAATATTTTGAAATAAAAATTAACTCCTAAAACGACATTCATTTTTCATTTTTAGACAGAGTACTCTATTTTTATTTATTTATTTATTTATTTTTGAAAATGGAGTACACCACTTGATGCGATGAAAACAATGCAAACCGACGTGGGTCCCTCTCTTTATACCCAACCTCAATTTCTCCTTTTTGCCTCAATTTCATTTTCACTTTCTCATTAATTATCTCAATTTATCGTGTGATGGATGTTGAGATGGACATGGTACCAACTCTTGTTGATAAGTTTGGAAGGTGACCATATCTCTACTCCTTCCATTTCCATTTCCATTTCCATTTCCATTTTTCAGTGGCATAATGGATCCTAGGTTACTTAACCCCACAACGGTGGACTATTATGGATGAAATGACATGGAGTTTTCGTGATTAACCTCTTTCTTCCAATTGGAGAAAGATTTTTATGAATTTGAATTTTATGCAATCTGGTGGACTGTACTGTAGTTTATGATTAATGTACGAAATAATTTCACTAATTATATCAATAATTTTTGTAAATAGTTGGCCAGGTCGTTAAAAGATGGACGTGCTCTATGATTCAAATTCGATAACCAGATCATAATTTGATGTAGCACAAAGATCGCATATTCATTCTCCAGCAAGGTCCGCCCGAACCAGGAACAAGACCCGCCCGAACCCAGGTAAGGTGCGCCCGGACCTTGGCCGGACCAGGACAAGGCGCGCCGGACATGGCAAGCAACAAGGGCGGACCTAAAGCTGTTCTGCGTTGTTGTATTTCCGTCGTCGTCATACTTGTTTTTCCTTATTCGTTTTAGTTAATTATTTAGGGTCCTTTTGGTAAACTCTTTTAAAGTCCTTTTTGAATTAGGGTTTTATTATTTGTTAGGATATAAATACTCTTTTGTTTCTTTGTATTGAACACGTTTTTTATTATTAATTTTAAAGTTTGCCTTTGCAACTTTGTGTGGGTTCAAAACCTAAGAAGCCATTGTTGGCTTGTTGAAGGTTAATTCCTTCTGTTTCTTCGAGATCTTCCATTACGGTTGATCTTGGTTGTATTCCGCTGCATTAATTGGTATCAGAAAGGTTAGATCCAAGGAAGATGGGGACAACGGGAGCAACAACGACGCTGTTCTTGCAATCCTTGATCGTATGGATCGAGAAGCCCAAGAAAGACACCGACAAGATGAAGAACGAGACCGTCAGCATGAAGAACAGGCTGCAGCTCATCATACTGATCATGTTCGGGTTTTGGAGGGTTTGCAGGTTGGTGGTCGCCGACGGCAACGGGCAGGGGTTCATGCAGCTACTGTGGAAAACGGTCAAAACAATCGTGTTCCGCCAGCCGGAGGAGAGGATTCAGATTCGGAGGCTGAAGATGATTTTGTCGCTGCACCTGTGGATCAGTCTCCTAAAATTAAAGCTGATCTACCATTTTTCACAGGGGAGTTAGACATGGAAGAATTTTCAGATAGGCTTTCTGAGGTAGAAAAGTATTTTTCCTTGATGAATGTTCTGGAGGAGAAGAAAGTGCAGTATGTTGCTTACAAGCTTCACGGGGGGGGGGGCATGTGCATGGTGGGAGCAATTGAATAATGACCGGAGGAGGCATAATAAATTACCAATTCGCACATGAGGTCGTATGAAGATGGCTTTGAAACAGCGATTTCTGCCTACAGATTTTGAGTAATTGATTTATCAGAAATTCCTTGAATGCAAGCAGGATTATCGGTCTGTCGATAAGTACACGTACAATTTTCATACACTTTCTGCGCGTAATTATTTGGGTGAATCAGAAGCACAACAAACAGCAAGGTATGTGAATGGTCTTCGCCCTAGTATTAAAAATCAAGTTCAATTATATACTGTTCATACTCTTGATGGGGCTATATCTCGTGCTAAAACTGTTGAGGGCCAACAACCTAGCCCAGTATTTAAGTCTCATCCACCAGTTAACATAGGGAAATCTTCGAGGTCTAAATCACCGGTAGTTAAAAACGAGCAGTCCACAGGCTTTAAAAGCAGTACTGAGAAGAAGGATAGTACTGTTTCGACTCAGCCGGTGGGGAAGGGTACTACTACATCTACGGGGTGTCAGAATCCTAATCCATATGCCAAGACTTTTGGTAATAAATGTTTTCGTTGTGGACAGCTTGGACATCTATCTAATAACTGTCCTAATCGAGGGCAAGTTAATATGGCAGATAAGGAGGACGATGTTGACATTGAGGAATGTTGGGTGAACCCGAATAGTGAAAGTGATGGTGGTGACCATGGGACACTCATGTTTAATAAATTAACATTGACAGCTCCAGCGGAAGATGAATCCCCTAACAGACATGGAATTTTTCGCACTATTGGACAAGTGGATGATAATAAGGTGCAAATCATTGTGGATAGTGGGAGTTGTGACAACTTGATTACTCGGGGAACGGTGGATAAATTGCAACTGGAGGTTAAAAAGCATCCAACTCCATATCACGTGAGATGGATTAATGCTACCGGTAAACTTAAGGTAACTGAACAATGTGTCGTTCCTTTTTCTATTGGTAATTATAAGGATGTGGTTGTTTGTGATGTTGTTGATATGAGTGTTTGCCAGTTGTTGCTTGGTAGACCTTGGCATTATGATGTTAATTCTACTCACAATGGGCGTACTAATATTATTAGTTTTGTGAAAGATGGGTTCAAGTTTAATTTATGCCCGTTGAAGGAAAAAGGGGTGCGTCCTGGCATCGATAAGGAGAAAGGAATTTCTTTGTGTGCTCCAAAATCTTGTATTTCAGGTACTACAAGGGCTATTGGATTGGATGCTGCAGCACGTCGGTCTAAGAGGAGGGATGCATTTCGAGTAACACCGGTACAAGTTGCGAGACATCCAATGCAAGCGACTTCCATTGTCAAGTGCAAGTTGAATACTCCCGGGCTGCGTGGTTCTTTTATGGTACATTATTCGGGGACGAATCCTTTTAAAGAGGGGGGGTATGATGTAGCACAAAGATCGCATATTCATTTTGCTCCAGCAAGGTCCGCCCTAACCAGGAACAAGGCCCGCCCGAACCCAGGTAAGGTGCGCCCAGACCTCAGAAACAACCCAGCCGGGCCAGGACAAGGCGCGCCCGGACATGGAAAGCAACCCAGCCGGACCTAAAGCTGTTCTGCGTTGTTGAATTTCCGTCGTCGTCATACTTGTTTTTCCTTATTCGTTTTGGTTAATTATTTAGGGTCTTTTTGGTAAACTCTTTTAAAGACCTTTTTGAATTAGGGTTTTATTATTTGTTAGGATATAAATACTCTTTTGTTTCTTTGTATTGAACACATTTGTAATTATTAATTTTAAAGTTTGCCGCAACTTTGTGTGGGTTCAAACCCTAAGAAGCCATTGTTGGCTTGTTGAAGGTTAATTCCTTCTGTTTCTTCGAGATTTTCCATTACGGTTGATCTTGGTTGTATTCCGCTGTATCATAATTGCTATGCAGTTGAATGTCAAGTACTCAAAACCCTCAATAGTTAGATTCAAAATCTTAGTATTAGTTAACATCTCATTAAATAACTTGTCATAACCTTGAGAATTACGATAAATCCAAAATATGCATCATTCCCATAGATGTTTTGGTATACTTTAAAATAATTTGGTATGGATTTTGTTATTTGTAAGTTTTACTCCTAGTTTGTATGTAATGATTTATAAGATTTTTTTTCCCAATATGAGTGTATTCATGTTCTATTAATAATATATATAAATTCTTTAAAAAGTAGCCACAAAAAACTAAGAATAAAAATAAAATAAAAAATAAAACAACAACAACAACAACAACAACAAGAAGTAGCCATTTAATTTTTCTAAGAATTTTACTAATAATTAATGTATTGATCTAGGGATGGCCAAACGAAACCGAAACTGGACTGGAACTGCTAAACCGGCCCGGAACCGGGCTCGGAAAGCCTGTAACCACCTTGAACATGGATGAAAACTGGAACCGTGTGAACAGAGGCCGTTTGTAACATGGGCCGGTTCCGATTCATCCCCTCTGAAAATCGTGAATCGGGGGTTCCAGACCGCCATGAACCGCCTAGACCGAACCGAAACCGGAACCGTCAGTAAAACCGTTAGAAAACCATAAAAAATCATCAAAATTGTTAGATTTCTAATGGTTTTATCATAATTAACCCTTACTAACGGAAAGCTGACAAGAAAAGTTGAGTTTTGACTGAAACTTTTAGCCAACTTCAGTGAATAAAAGTAATAAAAATTTGTTGAGTATATCAAAGAAAAGAGGGACGGACCTCTTTAATTTTTTAAACATTTTTTCTATACCTTTTTGTAAGAAAATTCGGTAATAAAATATTATTAAAATTGTTTTTCTGTTAAAAATACTTTTTCAAAAAAAAAAAAGAAGGAAACTGTGCACCGGCGGTGTTCCTAACCGTAACCATAACCGGAAGAGAAATGATTTGGTTATGGTTTAAGTTTTTCTGAAACCGGAACTGGAACCGTGTTTGATCATCCCTATTTGATTGTGAGATACGGAGAAACAATGTTTTCAGGATTTGAAAGTCTTATTTACAAGCAAAATAATCAATTTTAAGCATATGAAAAATTGTTTTTATGCTTTAATTTTATTTAGTATTAACAGTTAAAATTACTAAATAATGTGTATTTATTTTAAAAAATTGACTAATCAATTCAAAATATTTTTAAAAAAAGTGAATTAAAAAGAACTACATTTAATTTTTGTTTATATTTTTAAGGGTGCCAATTACATGTACCTTTCTTTTTTAATATGGCAATGACAGGGGCACAAAAGAAGTTCACAAATGATGGATACAAAATTAGGTAGCGATATTTTATTGGTTACATCGATAGTGGACCCGGTACACCCTAATTAAAAACACCAATAAAATCTTGACACATCATTTTGTAGATCAAATTTTGTGGCACTTTTTTGTGACTTTATATTTACCCTTTTTAATATACCATTATTTCAAGAAGATTAGAAAAAACATAAAGAAAAAAGTAAAAATAAAAAATAGTACTCCCTCCGTCCCGGACTAAAGTTCTTAGTTTAACTTTATACGGAGATTGAAAAAAAAAAATGTTGTGAGTATGAAAACTAAAGTATGAGAAGTAAGAAATAGAAAGTGGGTAGAAAGTTTTTGTTGTGAGAATGACAAGTGGGTCCTTTTGTCCATTTTATGTAATAAAGCAATTAAGAACCTTAGTCTGGGACAAAAAAAAAAAACATTTTTGAAAATACAGGCAAACATTATAAATGTCAGTGTTAATATTACAAAGTGCCAGTCATTTGGACTGACGTTTATAAACATTGTCGTTGGCACTTTTCATAAGCATCAGTGTTAGTGTTTAAAAGTGCAAGCCATTACACTGGCACTTATAAAAATTGATACTGACACTTATCAAAAGTGACAGTGGTAGTGTCAGTAAGTGCCAGTGTACATGGCTGACAGTTTTTAACACTACCGCTGGCACTTACGATAAGTGACAATTATTTATAAAAATGTCCCCACGTGTTTTAAAACAACTGCTCGTTTATTACAAAAATGTCACCGCGTCATTTTAAAAAAGACGTGTACAATTACTTAGGAAAAAGACAACACATTTTTTCTCCGTTTTTCGCCAAATTTATCCTTGAATGTTCAATTTTTGTTACATAATTGAACTCCATCATATGTGCAATTTGGATATGAGAGAGAGAGAGAGAGAGAGAGAGAGAGAGAGAGAGAGAGAGCATTTGGTGAGGAAGAAGGTGGAAAAGGGAATGAGTAAATTTCAATTCCCCTCTTTGGCGTAGGATCCGATGTGCACAAACTCTCACACACATAATGTAAAAAGAAGGAAGTAGATTTCCTCATTTCTTCGTTCCCCATTGTTCTAGGATCTCCATAACAGCCACCATTTTTTAACCTCCCTAACTTTCACAGACTGAAACACACACACACACACACCCTAGCCAGTTTCCATTTTCTTGATATGTCAAATTCTTCAGATTCTTTTCAACTGATGAAAGAAGATGAAAATGAGATCAAGATCAAAAATTCCTCACCACCCATTTCAAATTACTCAGATGGGTATCCAAAAGTAGTCTCAAATCAGAATTTAGATCAAGTTCAAGAAAATCAAGAACAGCAAGGCGGCAACAGCAACGACAACGACAACAACAACAACAACAACAATATTCTTGAACAAGAACATGAGAAAAAACGCGATGATAATGTAATCGAGGAAATAACAGCAAAGATTAAATTTGGAAAGTCCGAGGTTGAAGAAGATGATGAAGGGTTTCGAACTCCAACATCTTTGGATCAAAGAATTCCGGTGATCCCAACAAAGTGTCCACTAGCTCCAAGAAAACCGCGACCACCATCACCACCACCATCTTCAAGAAAGAGAAAGATTTCCAGAAGAAGGAATGTTGTTAAGCTTGATTATTCTAGAGAGGTTGAATCGTTATTTCCTCCTGCAATTCAACAAGATCTCAGCAAGAAGATGAAGAAAGCAAGAAAGGGTGATAATGATAATGATGGTAATATATAAGTGATGATCATTCTTCTTCTTCCTTTTTTTTTTTTTTTTTTTTTTTGCTATATCATCGAAATTTATGTGGCAAGAGAAATGATTGTAAAAATATTGAAACTTATTATTAATGCTATAAGGTTGCCATAATTCCATCCCAAAATGAATTCAATTTTTGTTCTTGATAAAAACAAATTGAATAGTCCATCGATTGATCAATGTTCTGGTCTCTAAACTGTTATGTAGTTAGAAAATATTTTACAACAGTGGCGGAGCTAGCAAGGGACTAAAGGGGGCAATTGCCCCCATTGGTTTTAAAAAAGAAAAAAATTTATTAGTGCAAAATTTACAAATAATTAGGAGTTTAGTGCAATTTGTTGAAATTTGTCCCCTCTAGAGTAAAAGAAATAATACACTAGATTTTTTTTTTTATTAATGAAAATTCCTGACTCCACCACTATTATACAACATAGTCTATTACGAATCAAGCACATAAACAACCTTTATTTTATGAGGCATGTGAAATTTGAGCCATGAATGAACCTCTTATATAGGACAACTGAATACTACTAGAACAAAAGCTCTTTGGTAATAGTAAATATTGAAGTTAGCATTTTGGTTTAGAATAAGAAAATTATGATAGTAATATTTTCTTAGTTCTAAATGTAATTTAGGTGTTTTGACTTTTTCAATTTCCATTATTTTTGGTTTGGTCTAGATCTTAGTAATTTGGTAAGGATTTGGTCCAAGCCTATTATTATGAGTTATTAGTTTTGAAAAAGCTAATAAAGTTTCAAAAGATCAGTTGTTAGAGAAATGACTAGACCAAGGGAAAAGAGGGGTGAACATAGAATTCCAACTTTTTTGGACCAAACCTTCTTTTGTAATCAAGGTGTTATGTAGTTTCAAAGTAAGGAATATATTCTTATATTATTTGATACTACAATAAATTTCCCTTCTCTTTCTTTCCTCTTCTTCAATTTTCGGAACAAGGATTCAATGCGTAGAGATACGATTCAGCATTATGGAAAACTTGTTTTACATGAATAAAAAAGAAAATTGGTATTTTTTTTATAAGAAATGAAAACACGTTTTACATTAAAACAAGTGTAAAATAATTTTTTCACGAGATTTTCACATGAGATATATGCAGACACATAGCATTGTGTATACCAATACCTTATAATTATCTTTTTCATTTTCACTTTTCAAGTTTTACCTTTTAATTTTTAGTTTATCTTTCTTTTACATCAAATTGTTTGCATCCAATTTGCATATTTGCACAATCCTTCAATATTACGCGTACTTGATTATATATATATATATATATATATATATATATATTAAAACTAATATATCCAATGGTTCATTGGATACATTGGATACATTACTTGGATACATTAGGGTAAAAACTAATATATCCAATGGTTCATTGGATACATTACTTAGATACATTATGTTCTTACCTAATGTATCCAAGTTCTCACGGTTCTCACGATATTTAGGTTCTCATTTGAGCACCTACATATATATATATATATATATATATATATATATATATATATATATGTCACATGACAAACAATCTATTTCATTTGAAATACGGGAACTAAGGAATTTTTTTCTAAATGTATGTACTGTGAGTATGGAAGAGGGAGAAAATGAAGTAGGAAATAGTAAGTGAAAAATTGTTGTGAGTATGACAAGTGATTCTTATGAATAAGAGTGTAATAAAAAAATTCCAATTTAAATAGGTGGCACTTTCTAATGATACACTCAAAAAAGTAAAATGAGTCATTTATTATGAGACGGACACAGAGGGATAGAGAATGTGTATATATATATACTTCTGTTCTCAGCTCAAACTGAAAAAAAATAAATATATTCGTGCCTGAGTATTAAAAAAATATTTAATATTATGGTGTTATGAATATGAATAATGACATATTGAAAAAATATTTAAATCGCATGTGCAAATTATAATACACACATAAATATCACCTCATGCGTGTGTTTTTGAAAGAAGGGCTATCTCTTTGTTTAGGGAAGTTACTCTTAGATGTGTATTAAATGTCAAAACTTGGTTTTTCAAGAGTTGAGATCTTCTGTAACACTTTTGTGTGCCACTCTATGTACCACTTATAATCCAACCGTTTACATGTTTGCATTTATTACAATAATATCAATCTCAATAACTGTGAGTTATTAGATCACTTGTGGCACATGAAATGGTACACAAAGTGTCAAAGGGGATTTGAACTCGTTTACAAGAGAAGGCAAACATCCCCCAAGATCAATCAGTGGTTACAAATTGCTAAAATATCTACTTGGAAGGTTATCTAAAATATCTATGGGAAACATTGCATGTCCGAATTTTTATACTCTTTTCGATTTAAAATGCATGCCGTTTTATTAAGAGTTAATTTTTGTTCTAAAATACTTGACGTTTTACTCTTATCAATGACTATTTACTCTTGTTTACCAGTTATACCCTCATTCATTAAATATGAACTATCTTTTGTATATGCATTTAAACTGGCTAGAAAATTGGATTATGCTAGAGGCACATAAGTTTTATTGATATGTATTAATTGCATTTCTTAATATGTGTGAAAAAGTCTAAAACGACATGAATTTTGAAACAAAAGGAGTAACTAATTTTCTTGAAATTTGTGAAAAAAATATTAAAACAACATTAATTTTTAATTGGAGAGACTATTGGCTTTTATAATTAAAATTATATTTTTTTTGTTTTAAAATAAATTTCTGAAATCTGATAGAGTCATGAAGGTGATGAGGGGAGTTGATGAAATTCAAGATAGTTAAAAGTGCTGGCTGGGAATTGAATACAATAGTTAGGAGTTAATTAAGGTTGTACAAAAATAGATGCATAGTGAACTGATGATGAGATTGGCAGGCACATAGATCTTTCTTTTGTTTGTTTCCTCCCTCTCAGAAGAAGTGAAGAAGAAAATGACAATGCAATGTACCTAGCTACCTATGGCTTTCAAGCTTAGTGGCATCCAGATGAGTGTAAGCAAACTACCAGATGACGCGGGATCTCTATGGCAAGAGGACTATCAGATGGCGTGAGACCATTATGGCATGAGGACTATCTGATGGCGCAATGACGTCTATTGCAAGCAAACTACCAGATGACGCGGGAATATGATCTAGTGGTGAAAGTCCATATGAATTTGTAATAGGCAGGGCAATAGATATACAATTACCTTGAAATAAATGATGTGTTACAACTGTTAAAAAAAGAAGCTAGTACTCCCTCCTCAAAATGAAGAGAAAATTCCATCATCTAACAGAGGTAGTAAGATTTTGGTATATATAAGGAGTTCATCATCGACTCAGATTAAATTTCACACAAATAAGTAGCTTCTCGCGTTGGCGAGAGCGAAAGGTCAAAAGACAATTATGTCATTAATAAATCATCGAACAACCTTGATTACAAAGAAATATGACTAATGTGCAGTTTAATTGCACATGCCCCAGATCCAACTATATATTATTAAAAATGTAACGCCTTTACTAATTATAAGATGTAACTTATGCTTATAACCCAACGTATCAAAAAAGATGCAACTCATTTAACTATAGATAATATTTGACATCAAAAAATGGCACATAGATCTTTCTTTTGTTTGTTTCCTCTCTCTCCGAAGAAGTGAAGAAGAAAATGACAATGCAATGTACCCATGGGCGGATCTTATGTGTAAATAGGGGGTACACGTGCACCTGGTCAACCCAAATTTTTTAACTAATTTTTTTTTTTTTTTTTTTATTAAGTGCACCCCCAAAAAAATTAATTAGGGTGGTAATTTAACTAGAAGGGATGTGAACTTAGTAAATGGAAAAGTTAACAAGTTATTTAGTGTAAATTGTGTACTTGTTTTCTTTTATGAGACAATTGTTTTGAACTTATATACTTAATTATGTACTTGAATATAATTACGTTTTAAAATTTTTTGGTATGGAGTTATTTAGTGTAAATTGTGCACCAGGTGGTTGAAAATCCTAGATCCGCCACTGTACCTAGCTACCTATGGCTTTCAGGCTTAGTGGCATCCGGACGAGTGTAAGCAAACTACCAGATGACGCGGGATCTCTATGGCAAGATGACTATCAGATGGCGTGAGACCACTATGGCATGAGGACTACCTGATGGCGCAATGACGTTTATGGCAAGCAAACTACCAGATGACGCGGGAATATGATCTAGTGGTGAAAGTCCATATGAATTTGTAATAGGCAGGGCAATAGATCTACAATTGCCTTGAAATAAATGATGTGTTACAACTGTTAAAAAAAGAAGAAGCTAGTACTCCTACTCCCTCCTCAAAATGAAGAGCAAATTCCATCATCTAACAGAGGAAGTAAGATTTTGGTATATATAAGGAGTTCATCATCGACTCAGATTAAATTTCACACAAATAAGTAGCTTCTCGCGTTGGTGAGAGCGAAAGGTCAAAAGACAATTATGTCATTAATAAATCATCGAACGACCTTGATTACAAAGAAATATGACTAATGTACAGTTTAATTGCACATGCCCTAGATCCAACTATATATTATTAAAAATGTAACGCCCTTACTAACTATAAGATGCAACTTATGCTTATACCCAACGTATCAAAAAAGATGCAACTCATTTAACTATTTAACTATAGATAATATTTGACATAAAAAAAAAAGTAACATATGCTATTATAAAATTTAACTCAAACTATTATAATACTCCCTCTGCCCCGGAATGATAGTCTCACTTTTTTCGTTGTTATCACGAATGACTTTGAGCAATAATTAAAACTAACTTTCATTATCTTAAGGAGAATCTAAAATTTGGTATTGGTAGTATTTATAATGGTGTATCAAGAACAATTTTGAAAATTTCATTAGGATAAATTAAGTAACCTTAATTATTACTCAAAGTTTCTTCGTAATAAAAAAAAATGGGACTATTATTCTGAAACATAGGGAGTATATTGTTCATATTATTATACCAATCGACTGTACATGCTATTGATCATATTATAAAAACTTACATTTTCAGGCAGCTCACGTTATTATCTCCTAATCAAATTCAAATCAGTTTTAATGGCCAACACTATTACTCAATCTTTCCATGATAGTGTTGGAGTTGACTTTATATATTTATACATTACTCCTTTTTTCTAAAAATAATCTTTACATTTTACTAGTCAAAGTTTTAAAAAAATATGAACACTTGTTGCTTCATACTCGTTTATATTGTGTTTATTGACATTTAAGGCTAAATTATAGCAATGAGAACATTTGAGTTAATGAAAAATGACAAATAAGATGATCATTTTGAGGCAAAGCGGATATTTTGGGCAATCAAATCACCAACTTCATTTCATATCTACAAGTTTGACACAAAATAGACTCAAATTAATTCTAATAATTCCATGTCCAAAATCTTGACTTAATATCACATAAAATTTAGGACAAAATCTCTGGCCTGATATATTTAAGGTATGTGCAGTTCGACTACACAAAAGTCGAATTTATGTTACTATAAAATGTAACTTGTATAATAAAAGATATAACTCATTTTCACACATTCTGATAAAACGCAATACACATACTATAAAATATAATTCATCTACTATAAAATGTAATTATGGTGTGGTCACATTTTCACATGCCCCGAAGCTGGAAGATCTATGATAGGGATAAAAAGGCCTGAACTTAGTCCATATCGGCCCAATACGCAAGGCACTCCTTGCTCGCGGAGCGGCATACCGAATCCGGTCATTGATCCATTAGTAAGAAATTTGACATAATCTAGCTTCTGCAGCGGTTCGAAGACCTACCACTTGGAACAAACTTATGTTTGCTACAAAAGCAATGCTAGGGGCACAAAATAAAGTCACAAAATCTTGGTTTCATCAATAATGGACCCACCACACTCTAATTAAAAACACCAATAAAATCATTACGCCTATAATTTTGTGAGTAAGATTTTGTGACTTTTTTAGTATTATTGTTGCTACAATAAGTCACATAAACGATAGAATTATTCTAATTAAAAGTGGAAACACTAATTATTTGCTAATAAGATGGAAAAACTAACATGAAAGCCACTTAGTATAGACGTGAGGAAGAGTAACAAAACACCCATTGACCATCTCTTTCTTTGTAGCCAACCAAACATAACTGTCATCTTCCTTCTTTTTCTCTCTTCCATTCCAGCCATTTCTCTCTCACTCTCTCTCCATTCCCCCCAAAATAGACACATACCTTCAAACATTCTTCCTCTTTCCAGCAAATCCACAATCCAATCCAATTCAACACAGTTCTTCTGCAGTTTGTTTCTTACCAAATGTGTAACAATGGACCGAAGAACATTAACAATGAACTGGGACGGACTAGAATGTGATGAAGATGATGATCGCTTCTTCGAATCCCGTGATCGTATATCATCGGTCGTTCCTCTCGATTTAGCTTCTTCCGAATCAGACGATGAGGAATTCGACGATAGCAGGATGTCGTTCGCATCCGCCATTTCATCAATTTCTACAACCGAGTTTCGTAACTTCAAGGTGGCGGAGGTGGTCCCCAACTCGTCCTCCATGTTGGGGGCCTACGACATGTGGATGGCCGAGCCCGAGTCGATTAAGGATCGAAGAAAGCGACTCCTTCAAGGGATGGGGTTGGCGAGCAATAAAGACCTTCTCAAGCTAGCCAGTACGAAGATCACTCGGGTCGTTTCTCGAGCTCCCACCAGGAAAGTCGAGGCACCTGCAAAAAATGTTGCATCCGAGCCAACCCAGTCAACCCCATCGGACGCACCAAAACAAGAGTTGTCACCGGAGCCATCTCCATCAACGGAGATGATTATGCTTGTTCGATCGAGATCGGATGGGGACATTGAATCCTTCTCGATCACTACCAAACGGAGGAAGGAGGAAATGATTGGTACAATATCCAAACAACGTCTAACTAGAACGTCCTCGGGAATGTTGGCACCCTCTGTCGGTGTATGCCAATATGGTAGCTCCGTGAGGGTGGCCAACACCCCAAATACGGGTAGGAAAAAGTGCTCGATGCCAAATGGCGCATTGTCATCTGTTGCATCTGAAGGGCTCGGTTCCTTTTTCTTGATAAAGAATTTGGATACTGGGACGGAGTTCATTGTCAAGGAGTTTAACAATAACGGGATGTGGAATAAGCTAAGTGATCTCCAGACGGGGAAGCAACTCACAATGGAGGAGTTCGAAAAATCGGTCGGCCATTCCCCAGTTGTGAAAGAATTGATGAGAAGGGCAAACGTGTCGAAAAACGGCGACGAAGAGAGGAAAATTAGTTCAAATTCTTTAATATGCAAGAGCTTCAGAAATAGCAAGAAAAGAGGGGCTGCAATATTGAAGAACATAAAGGGAGTGGCGAGTGGGTTAATCACGGATAAAGAGAGAGAGGCTTCTTTAGCAGCAGCACCCGATCAGAAACCGAGTAAAAACTCGACTTCACAATGGATCAAAGTCCGCCAACACGGGAAACCATGCAAGGAATTTACCGCATTGCACTTATGTCAAGAAATTCAAGCTCATGAGGGATCGATTTGGACCATCCGATTTAGTTTGGATTCACGTTACCTTGCGACTGCAGGAGAGGACAGAGTAATCCATGTTTGGGAAGTTCAGGAATGTGAAGTTATGCCAATGAAACCGCCTGATGATTTGAATTCTTTTTCTTCTACACCTCTTCATCCAATGGCTGCAGCTGCTAGTCCTGACAGGCCTCCTCTGGCGGAGATTACACCAATGCCGTCAGAAAGGAAGAAAAGGGGAAAGAATTCTGGTAAGAAAAAAGGGAACGGAATACCGGACTATGTTCAGGTGCCGGAAACTGTGTTTGGACTTTCGGAAACTCCAGTTTGTACTTTCAAAGGTCATCTTGATGATGTGCTTGACCTCTCTTGGTCAAGATCTCAGGTCAGCTTCCCACATCATTTTTACCTGTTAAAGATTGCAATACATAAATTTAAGTACAAGGCAGGCAGGAAAACAATCCAATTAAATGAATTCCCCCTCTCACTGAACTAAAATTAAATTTTTACTTCCAACACAATTGTCAATATTTTGTTTACGAAATTGTAGCGCGACTTTAGGCCTATTGAATATTTTCTCCATGTCTTATTTTTGAAAGCACTGCTATTGCTTCCCAACATTGTCACAAACTAGAGGAATAAAAAATTGACCATTTTACATGCAGTAGCAGAAGCACACCTGACTAGATACATTAAGATGTGAAAGCTTTTTACATGCAATGGCTTCTTTTAATTCTGTGTTTCAGACAGTAGTCTCCACATTTAGGGAACCTATTACGATGTAACGTCGAAAAGTAGGCAAAAATTCCTTCGAAAAACTTTTAGAAAAGCACGTTTTTGCTTTTGAAGTTTTGATCAACATCTCAAATACTCTAGCGAGTTTTAAAGAACTTATACCAAAAGTCTTGCAATTGTTGCTTTATTACCAGCATTCATAGAAACCATCATTGAAATTGAAATTATAGTAAAAAGCAGGAAAAAAAGGTTCACTTTTGACACAAGTCCAATACCGGGAAGTAGTTTCATTCCATATCTACACTATTAACTTACTATTGAAATGTTTTTGGGCTTGTAGCTATTGCTTTCATCTTCAATGGACAAGACAGTTAGGCTGTGGGACATGGAAACCAAGAGCTGCTTAAAGTTGTTTGCTCACAATGATTACGGTAGGATTTAATAAACATTACCATGTTTTTACTGTTCAGTCATGTCAAAGAGACTCGCAAGATGATTTATTATTATTTTTATTTTTTCTTGAATACGTGGATAGAGCCTAATGTTAGTATGGTGTGCCAGTAACTTGTATACAGTTCAACCCAGTAGATGATGATTACTTCATCAGTGGTTCATTGGATGCTAAGGTTAGAATTTGGAACATACCAGATCGGCAAGTCGTGGACTGGACTGATCTCCATGAGATGGTTACCGCTGTTTGCTATACTCCCGATGCACAGGTAATGCTGCAAGTTTTTACTTGTTATAATTTCCGTTGCACAAATTTGATGTGCAGATATTGTGTATTTGACCTGAAGTTATAAAAGACAATCAGAAAGAACTTGAGCACTGTTTTAAGCGAATATAAATAATCTACACCAAGATCAATCTTAATCAAGAAGAAGACAAGAGAAAACAAAGAGATAAATTGAAAAAAAAAAAGCTTTCACAAAATCTTGTCGTTAATATACAACGAGTACGACAATTCTGATATCAAGTTGTGTCTTCTGTTTTCATCTTTGAAGGGCGCCATAGTTGGTTCACACAAAGGGAGTTGCCGTTTGTATAGTACTGCCGGTATGATCTGCTTACTTAGCCTTTAATGTCACAATATCATTATCCATTTTCACCCCCTCGGTTTATTAATATAGAATGTAGATTATACCATTTGTTAAAATTAACATATTGACTTTCACTTGCTGTGGTGGTTTAGATTGCAAACTAGAACAGAAAAGTCAATTTGAAGTGAAAACAAAGAAAAAGACCCAGTCAAAAAAGATTACTGGGTTTCAGGTAATCTTCTTTTCACATCTGTAAAAGCTCATGTGCCTCAAGCCATTAGCACGTATTAATTCATTTTGTATTTTTACAGTATTCCCCATGGAATCCCACTGAAGTGCTGATTACTTCTGCCGACTCCCGAATTAGAATTCTAGATGGAGAAGATTTCACTCACAAATTCAGAGGTACAGAAACACCCCCCCCCCCCACACACACAAAAAAATAAAATAAAAAAAAACCCAGTCTTTCCTTTAACTGCTACAGAGTATTTTATATGAGCCACCTGAGTAATCTGATTGTTTACCAGGCTTCCGGAATACTAGCAGCCAAATTGCAGCTTCATACACTCCTGATGGGAAGTATGTTATAAGTGCAAGTGAAGATTCCCAAGTCTACATCTGGAGACGTGAAGATCCCCGACAGGTCGGATCAGGGAAACCCAAACGCGTGACCATGTTTTCCCACGAGCACTTCCAGTGTCGAGACGTATCCGTTGCAGTGCCATGGCCCGGAAGCACGAAAAACGAGCCACCATTAGTCGAAATACACTCAAAAAGACATTCAAAACGCTCGGCCCCACAGCCTCAATCTCAAGGCACCTCCCCAACTAGAGAAGAGAGTGTGACGGGGCATAGTAAGAGATCCCAATTACCCCCTCTTCCTAAAAAGCATAGCACATTGGAGAGAGTTACAAGTAGTAGCCAAGATGAGGACTTAGAACAGCCTTCTCGAACAGACTCTGATATAGGAGCTAGTGAGTCGTTCACTTCAGCTTCGTCTTCGAGTAGGTTTGATGACCCATCTTCTATTTCGGCTTCCTCGAATTCTCCGTCCCAGTCTTGGTCTTCGTCCTGGTCTTGGTTTGAGGGCAGTGGTAATGGGGGCAACACTATCCAAGCTACAGCATGGGGTTTGGTGATTGTGACAGCAGGTTTGGGTGGTGAGATTAGGGCTTATCAAAATTTTGGATTGCCATTTAAGGTTGGCCGTCAGACAAATCTCTTCAGAGACCTCACATGAAAAGACAAGTTGTAGCAGTGACGGTTGGGGGTAGAAAATGCTCTGTAAACTCTAAAGTGTGGATGGTGAACTTCAGTATAAACTTCTCTGAATGAGAATGAAGCAGCCAAGGATGCTAAGAGTTGTTTCTGAGGTTTTTTGTTGATACTGTAAGGCCAAATTTGTGCTGCGGTAGTGTTTCAGTGTTTGTAAATTAGGGATAATGTATTCGCCTGCTACCGAGTTCAGCTTTGAACTCTGAAGTGTAGGCAAAGTGACTACTGTAGAGAGTTAGTGTTTGCCATGGATTTCTTCAAGATTTCCGGTATTACAAAGTATTGTTTGAAGGTAATTATACCATTCGTGTACTTTAATTTAGTAATTCACATTATTTTGTCTATGTGAGCTTTTCTTCAATCATGGTCCCTCACTCCCTCCTCTTTCCATACGAACATCAAACCATAGCATACTTGAAAATGCGATGATAACAAATGAAACAGAACGCGATAAATCACAAACTATCGAGGAAAAGAAAAAGGTAGGGCCGTATAGGATAACAAAAGCAAAAGACAGGTACCTAAGTTAACTTGCTCTCCGTTCAAAAGGTAATGAAGAAGAAATCAATCCCCTTACAAACAATCATACAAACAACACCACAAGAAGGCAAAAGTAAATCAAGCAAACAGTTAGCTGATTTTGAAGAGCCCTGTACTTTTTTAAAGAGAACTAATAAAATCAGTGAGGTCTAACATTCATAATAGCGCGGGGACAAGCAGATTTTTACGCACTTCCAGTCTGTTCAAATTTGATCAAATTCACCCCCAAATTTTTCAAAAACTCGAGTCTTTTCATGTAAATGGCAGGAGTAACCAATATCATAATCAATTAATCTACCATTCTTATTTCAACAATTGTCTTAACCTCACAATTATCAATCTATATACATCACAGATTAAAACAAAAGCAATTGCCCTAAACATTTTACAAATTTAGGAGTGATCTACACTTTCCCAATGACTGTGGGAGTAGCCAATAAAATTACGGATTAATTTGTTGTTTTTCATAACGCGACCGACAAAATGATCAATCCAAATCGACCTAGGAGAAGTAATATGAAAAAATGATTGTTAAGTCTATAAAACCTTAATTGATAAGTAAAATTAAAGTGCCATACAAATTTGTTTTTCCAGGTATCATGAACAAAATATTTTTTCTCAAGTTTTACTACTTGTATTAGATTTTTTAAAGTATTTTTTTATTTCTTTTGTACTTTTATATAGTAACTTCATTTTAGCCAATTAAATTAGTGAATTTTACTTTTGTTTTAGTATCTCAAATAATACTTCACTCATGGGTTTTCTGGCTAAAATTTTTCAAATAAATTTCAATTTTTATTTAATATGTATAAAATAAAATTTAATATGTGAACTAGATAGAGTTAAAAAAGTATTTTGAGCCCTGCTAAAAATAAAAGGTATTTTTAGTCTAAAGTGAATTTATTTAATAATAATAATAAAAAAGGATAAATTGGATGATAAATAGACTAGGCTTTATCAGTGTGGCCCAATTTGAAAGTCCACACCGGTTATATTTTTTTCGGCCCAACCCAAAGAGGGTTCCCCTTCAGACCTCCTCTCTCCTCTCCTAAAACCCTCGGCTGCAATTTACACCGGTCACTAGCTCGCCCCCGTTTCCTTCTCCCCACTCCGTTGAACACCGCTCCGGCGACGTTATAAACTGCAACCAGTTTTCCAGGTGATTTTTTTATATATGCAAGTGCTTCTGTAATTATTTTTGTTGACGGCTGTCAATTCGTTTTACTATTTGATGCTTTTGGTGTTTGTTGCAACTAATTTGACCTCATATAATTTACAATGATTTGTTATGGATTACTCTATTGGATTATGATTAATGTCTAGAAGAAAAACGATTATAATCCTACTTAAAGATTGCTCCAATCGAAAAATGATTTTATGATTGTATCTTTATAGTTTTCAAGTGAAGCCGAATACATAGAAAGTTAGTTAGCAGTGGCGGTAACTTAATAGATCATTTTACATTGGAGGTGGAGTTGATACGTTTACGTAGTAATTTTTTGAAGTGCTCGATTGTTGTTATTGCAGTCACGTTACCTTGCACTAGACCGAACGATGTAAAAGTTGCTTGCTTGGTCCATTGCGCGAAGTATGTGTGATGGATTGAAGTTTACACGTCACTTTATCACATAAGTTATGATTGATACTCTTGCAAATGATTAGCTCTTTGATGGTACATTGTATAATTTGTTGGCTATTTCACTTTTTCAGTTTCACTTGATGCTCAAAAAAAAAGTACATCTGAGTGAATCTTAACTAATCTATAGCTGTCATTTAAGAGCAAAATAATCTATAAGCTGACGTTCTTTTCGGAAGAGAGAAACGATATCAATCAATGTTCTTTCAAGAGAGAGATCATGTGGAGATGGGATTACTAAGTAACACTATTAAGATTTTAAGAAGGAAAAAAAGAATACGTAAACCCATAGTTAAGCGTTCTTAATTTGCTTTGTTAATCCTTTTAAATCTGAACTAGCAAAATTCAAGTCCCTCTTGCCCCATTTTTATATGAATCGGGCATGAGCAATTTATATGCTGCTTAGCTAGGAGGCATTCAGACTAGCATGGCATGTATGTTCTAAAGATCAATAATTTCTTGTATGAGAGTGGTGAAACCACATTAGTCTTGTGCTGGTCGAATCTATTTTAATTGCTTGAAAATTGTTGTTAACAATGGCTTGATTTTTCACTTTGTATGTGAGTAATGCTTAATACTCAAGAAAATGTTTGAAGCTTTACTTCTACTGATTATTATGTCCACGTTGTCATTTCTCCAGAATGATGTAGGCCTGAAAGAGTTCATTTCTTGTTTGTTGGCAGATTAGCTGTTAAAAAAATGATCGCAGCTGTTTCTTGGATTCCCAAAGGGGCTTCAAAACCTGTCCCTGAGCTAGCAGAACCTCCTTCTAAAGAGGAGATTGAGGAGATAGTAAACAGCGGTATTCTTGAAAGACGGTAATAGTGCTTAACTTGTTTTCCAAATCTCCCTTGCTATCTGCAATGTGTCTAACTGAGACTGTAGAAAAATAATCATGTAACAATTTGAGTAGCAATGTTCCTCCTGATTGTGCTTTGATTCTTCTATTACATACTCCCTCCATCCTAAAATGAATGTCTAATATTTCAAAAACTTTGTCCCAAAATGAATGTTCAAAATTTGGGGAAGTTACTAAATCATCCATTATCAAACAAGAAGTTTCAATTCACACTTATGGTGAGATCATTTAGGATTTTTATGTACTTATGCTACTAAAAAGTCTTAAATCCCAACTTTCGTAAATCTTACTCAAAGCTAAAATCGGACATTCATTTTGAATGGCTGTAGTTTTAAGTTCACAAACTCTGGGAACAAACAGTTTTTTTTTTTTTTTTGCCTTTACTATATTTACTTGTTATGTTGCTGAGTATATTGTCCTATTTCAGATGGAAGGTAACCTCTCAACAGGGGAAAAAATTTCAATCTATTTGGTTACCCTTTACAAATAAATTCCATGCACAAGTTAGAACCTTTAATTTTTTGCAGTGGAGATGGTGAAAGCGAAGAAGATGGTGAAGAGATGGAAGCTGAGGAGGATGACGTTGCCCAAGCATTAGTTGCTGCCGATGCTCTCGGGAAGCCTTCCAAGAATACAGCTGCAGGGGCTGACTTCCCAGATATTGCAGATGGTTTAAGGGATCTTAATATGGAAAACTATGATGAAGAGGATGATGGTATTTTTCTCCCACACAAGCCTTGACTTTTTTTAAAAAAATGTTTCTTTGAAAGGCATCATCCTATGATATCTGCCCGAGGATGTAATTTTCTTTAAAGAACCATCTCATTTTGTAATCTGTCTTTTTTTCCCTTGTTAATTTATGATTCCCATTCCCTTGAACTTGTGCTCAATTTTACCTGATCTGCCTCAGAAATTGACGTATTCAGTGGTGGGCTTGGGGACGTTTACTATCCCAGTAATGAATTGGACCCTTATCTCAAGGATAAAGATGTATGTTGGGATATTTCTAATGGTGTTAGCTTTCTCTCTTGATTGCTTGGCTTCTTCAACTTAAATGACTCTCTCTCTCTCTCTCTCCACCCTTCTGGCTCTTTCTGGATTTTCAGGATGCTGACTCTGAAGAAATTGAGGACATAACTATAAAAGCAGACGATGTTGTAATAGTGTGTGCCCGTAACGACGATGAAATCAGTCAGCTTGAGGCATGTAATAATTAGCAAAACAATAGTTATCGTGTTTGATTCTTTTTAATTATATTTCGGTGTGCTTATCAATCTTTACATTTAGGTTTGGATATTGGAGGATCCTGAGGGTGATTCAAACATGTATGTTCACCATGATATCATTATTCCGGCATTTCCCCTCTGCACAGCTTGGCTTGATTGCCCACTTAAAGGAGGAGAAAAAGGTATGGATGTGTGCGAGTGCTTTCTTTTACTTAGTAGTTTTGTTCTTTGTTACGTCATTACAATATTGTGCACATATAGGTTATTTACATCTCTCTTCCATCCAGCATTGACGATCTTTTCTATTTCTAAGAGTTTGCAACAAATAGCAAAACTATTCCTAGTGTTGCTTTAACCTTTCCTTTTCAGCAAAGCAAGCTTTAGGTCTTTTTCTAGTCTGATTGTAGAACTGAGTCACTTTGTTAGTCCTGTACTCATTCTTTTTTTTTATATATTGCAGGAAACTTTATAGCTGTGGGCACAATGGAGCCGGCCATTGAAATATGGGACCTTGACATTGTATGTGAATATATTATATCGTCTGGGTAGCTAAAGATAAACGAGTCTATCAGTGATGTAGTTGTTTACTATCTTACCCTTCCAAATCTTTTCAGATGGATGAAGTCCAACCATCCGCTGTTTTAGGCGGTGTTGCTGAGAAGAAGAAAAAGGGGAAAAAGGTCAGCTAGTAATTCCTTAGTAATTAAGTGCCAACAAGACTTTATTCTACTGGGATAAGTATGCATATGCCTGTTTTCCCCGAGTTTTTGTTCTTTATTTCAACCCCTGTTTGGTTTTATAACAATATAAACCTTAGCTCTTGGAAAACTGTGATAACTACACATCAATGGCAAGGCATAGGAGCTTATCTATGGCATTTGATAACTTACACGAGGAAAAGAAAACGATAAAAAATATAAATTTAAATTCAGAGCTGTTTATATTTGTCGAAGAAAGATGTGAAAAGAAGGTTTTGGGTAGGAGGCCTAGTTTGTCTTGTTATTCTAGTATTACGTGATGCGTGAAGATGTTTTCTATACAAGGTAAGTTTTGAGACCATTTCCACCTACCACATTATTTTTTTCGTGTAATTTCATTGTTTTCGTTTCTGTTGTCAAACGACTTATAGATATTCTTTATCAAAGACATTTGATGCCATGTAATTGCATTTGTTTTTTTGCTTACAGACGTTGGTGTTTTTTTTTTTTTTTTTTTTTTTAATGTATTGATCGATCTATATATTGGATGGTTGTCTTCCTCCTCGTTCTCCAACAACACATTTATGTTTACAGAAATCAATTAAATACAAGAAAGACAGTCACACTGATTCTGTACTTGGTCTGGCTTGGAACAAGGAATACAGGTCTGTGAACAAAGTTTTTGGATTTAGTTCTTTTATATTTTTGGAAACTCATGTCATATATTAACTAAAAATACAGGAATCTACTTGCAAGTGCTAGTGCCGACAAACAAGTGAAGATTTGGGATGTGGCAACTGGAAAATGTGAATTAACCATGGAGCACCATACAGACAAGGCAAGCGTCTAGCCCTAATTTTCCTTTTGACATAAATGGATACATATGTAAATATGGTGTATTTTTGGACGTCTATGCAAAGTTTATGGAAAACTAAGTTTATCATAATCTAAGTATCTATAAATCTGTAAATATTAATTGGGTGATATGATGAAAAACTAATTTGAGGTTAAACACATGCACATTCTCCTGTACTCTTTCAGAATCTAATATTCATGGTGATTTTCTATTCAGGTTCAATCAGTAGCATGGAACCATTATCAGCCCCAAGTTCTTCTGAGCGGATCTTTTGATCATACAGTAGTCATGGTAATAGAATATCCTGTTTGATATATTCATACATTATGATATTTGCTGTTCTGCTAATCTAGCTTTTAGTCTCTTTTTTGCCTTTACTCATTTTTCAACCTCTGCATTTTAGAGGGATGGAAGGACACCTTCTCATTCTGGCATTAAGTGGTCTGTTGATGCTGATGTTGAGAACGTGGCGTGGGATCCACACACCGAACACTCATTTGTGGTTTGTGATTTAATATTTCATCTATGAAACATCCATTTCAAGTTGTTTATAGTGTTTGTCCAAATTTGCTCTTGATCAAGAGCAAAGAGCGAATTTGAACTTTCACTTAAGGACGGAGGGACTACAAGATTAGATCTTTACGTCCCAGAAAGATAATCTCACTTTTTAGTAGTCAATTTGATTGAACTTTAACCAAAGTTTTAGAAAAAAACAATAAAATCCAAATAAAATTCTAAAGCTTGTTATTGATACACCTTTAAAAGTACAATCAATAACATTTTTTAGACTTTCATAAGGATTTAAAATAACCTAAATATTGGTCTAAGTTCAATCAAATAGAGGGAATATCATATTTTTAGAAGTGAATTATGAGTGTTCATTGCCTTTTATATATTTCAGGTGAGTCTCGAGAATGGTATGGTTTCCGGTTTTGACATCCGGGCAGCTGCATCTGATCCGTCCTCTGAATCAAAGCCAAGTTTCACTCTCCATGCTCATGACAAAGCAGTTTGCTCAATTTCTTATAATCCTTTAGCTCCAAATGTACATTTCGCCTCACTCAGACTTTTATATTTGAGGATTGTTAAGCTTCAATTACTTATGTGCTAACACAACCACATGATTATTTTGTAGTTTCTTGCAACTGGATCCACGGATAAAATGGTAATTCTAGTTGATATTTTTCATATATCTCTTTTGATTGCCTCCTTTTATAGCTGTGAAAATTATACCCTATAGATTTTTTGAGCTCTCTTCTCATTTCTTTTATATTTTCCTTGGCTGCCAGGTCAAGCTCTGGGACTTGTCAAACAACCAACCTTCGTGTATTGCATCTAATAATCCGAAAGCTGTATGTAACTATTTGAATTACTCATTGTTTCTTTACTTTTTTCGGTTATAGGTCAAAGATGGGATAAGTTGTTCTGTTTCACGGTCTATGTATGATTTATCTATATTCTTGAGGTAAAAAAAAAAGGGTCGAAACGAAGTCCATGTTTAAAAGTTCTTCACTCGTTACCAACTGTTAAAAAGAAAGAGAACAGAACAATATAGAAAACACAGATTCATCACTTGCATTCATGTTTCATGCTTTAGTTTATGCCACTCTTTATGATGATCAAACATACACAATACCCACTTTATTTGTTTATATGTACTCTCTGCTGCAATCACTCATTGATTATTATGAAAACACGTTTTTGTTTATCATTATGGAGCATTCTTCTCTCTCTCTCTCTCTCTCTCTCTCTTCGCGTCATGGTTTAGATTGTATTTGATTGTCACATTTTGTTCTTAATGATATCAGGGAGGCATCTTTTCCATCTCTTTCTCGCAAGATTGTCCCTTTTTGTTGGCGATAGGAGGCTCCAAGGGGAAATTGGAAGTGAGTATTTTCTTTGTGCTCTGTGAATATTCCAGCAAAGTGGGTTGTACCCTAATTTTCTCAGCGCCTCTAATATTACCATTATTGTAATTCATTGGAATAATCTACTTTTACCCATTCTGCAGCTTTGGGATACATTATCTGATGTCGGGGTTGCCAGAAGATTCGGAAAGTACAACAATAGAAACAAGACCTCAACTTAAACTATGTTGTATATTTATTTGGTGAGCGAGTAGGACTAGTAATGTTTTATGTTTTTGCGAAAATTTACGGAGTTATATTAATGTATAAGTTAATGTTGCGTTGCCCTTGATTGGTCTATCTGAGGTATGAGATGTATCGCTCTTTTTCACAGTTGTACGTTGAGGGATAGAGGATTTTTTTTTTTTAGGGTATACAACTGAAACAAGTTTTGTATTGAAGTGGAATTATAATGAAGAAAAAAGGGTCTGCTTCAATTCTGAGAAGAACAAATTAGGCATGTAGGTTAGTCCAGCGAGCTGGCTTGCCCTTGAGTCGAGTTGTGCTCATTAAAAAACTCTCAAGTCAAGCCTTGCCCAGCTTTCTAGAGGATCAAAAGGCTATGCTCAGTTCACGAGCTAGTATAGAGCTAGGAGTGTGTGTGTGTATGTGTGTGTGTGTGTGTGTGTGTTTGGCAACTAGGAGAGTGTTAAAAGCATGTGATATTAGATTTTCTTTGGCAAAAGAGATGGCTCAACATATTTTATGGGTGGGGAGGGCAACTATGAAAGTATAAGAGATTATTGAGAGAAATAAAGTGTTTCTGAATCTAGGTCGCCTTAAGGATGTGGCTCTAAGCCTATTCACCACAGCACATCATGCGAGAGTAAGTTAGATTCGAGACTTATTCAGTCAGACTGTACAACAGCTTAACACGCACTCAATCTCAATCGTGTCTATTGCAACCTTTTAATCCGTCCACATTCGGAAGTGATTTAAATATTCATTTCATTGATGTATAAAACGAGATCACTATCGGTGCAAGTTTGCTTGAGTGTACTCCCCAAATACCTTGACTCAAATATTCATGTTCGGTTTGACTTACCTATGTGCAATGGGTCACAAGTCGAGTCGGCACTTAACTTGAATATTCATGTTTGTCTAGTCGGCTCATTTTAGTTGAGCTTGCGAGTCAACTCAGCTCACCTGCATGCTTATACACAATGATTTAGGTTCCGCACGCTTAACGCATTAATTCATTCGCGTTGTTCATGGAATTTCTCATTTTCCACCATTAAACTCTGACGTCAGATAACAATGGAGGAAATCAGTGTCGAAGCTTATTCCAGTCCTCTCGCCACTGTTGAAGAAATCCAGAGACGCCTCCTTCGACCTCCTCCTCTTCATTCTCAATCGTCATTTCCAATTCCACACATCTCATCCCCAAGGTGCTAAATCCTCTCTCTCTCTCTCACACACACACAATCTAAATTCGATTGATCCGTTTGTGTAAAATTTCAAAATTCTGAAGACGAACAATCTCAGGAAACAAGGAAATTCATCGTCGCCGCTGATCGATTTGAAAGTGACGCTGGAAGACTACTTGAATCCGGTACTTCTCTCAACAGTTCGCGCTAAATTAATGAAACGGAAAGTCGATCGAGGAGAGATGAAGCAATGGGAGCGTGATGATCATGAGTTCAAATGGCCGATTGATCAGTTGAAGATGTTCAAGGAAGATTCCGGCAGTAAAAGGAGGAGAAATGAAGAAGAAGAAGAAGAATCGGCTGTTGATCTCGGTAACGACACGGATTTGATCGGAGAGGATGGAGATTGTGGTGAAGGAGAGGTTGGTTGTACTCCGTTTGGCAAATTTGAGGTCATGGCGTTGAACAAGTTTAAGGGAGGACGTTGAAACTGAAACTCGAGGTGATGTTAATTCCTTTCGACTGTAAAGTGTTGTACGGTACACATGACAATGCACTGGTTATAGAGATATTTTAGCGACAAAAGAAAAAAGCATTTATAATACGATATATAAACTCCTTCCGTCCCAGCACAAATAGGATTAGAGGAATTTGCATACTAATTAAGAAAAACTAGCAAATGTGTGGTAGAAAATGAAAAGAGAGAATAAGTAGAGTAAATAGTAGTGTTAGTTGGATAAATTGAGTGATGGAAAATGAAGAGAGAATGAGTGAGATAAATAGTAGTGTTAGTTAAATAAATTGAATGGTGGAAAATGAAGAGAGAGAATGAGTGAGGTTGAAACATTTCCATTTTGGGCAGTCTCGCTTTTAGTGGAACGTCCCAAAAAGGAAAGAAGTTTCACTTGTGCGGGGAGGGAGAGAGTATATATTTTTGATGGTGTTCACGCTAGAAGGAGACGAGGAGAGCGAGTTATCGCTCACCGAGGGTGATGCTTGACTTTAACACCCCGAAAGTATACACCCCAATTCCACTTTTGACCTAGAGTGCAATTTTTTTTTTTTTTTTTTTTAAAAGCATGAATGCAGTTTGTTTTAAAATAACACTTTCATTAATTTTTCATCTCCTCATGCACTCTGAACAGTAGATTAGAATTTCATGTTCAAAATGAAAAATAAATATTTAAGTAACTGTATATGACTCAATAGTAAGAATGAACTTTGAGCAAAAAATTAAGGTTGATTTAATCATCCTAATAAAATTGTAAAACCTGTTATTGATACACCAATATAAATATTATCAATAACAATTTTTAAATTTTCATTAGAATAATTACATCAACTTAAAATGATTTCTTCGTACAAACGTTCGAAAAACAGCGATATTTATTACGGGACGGATGTAGTAGTAATAGAGCCCAAATCCTCTGTGCCACTTTCGTGTACCACTTCATGTGCCACAAATAATCTAATGGCTCACAGTTATTGAGACTGATATTATTGTAATATTATGCAAACATGTGAACGGTTGGATTACAAGTGGTACATAGAGTGGCACACAAAAGTGGTATAGGAGATCTCAACTCGTAGTAGTAATAAGGAAAAAAAAAGAAGGAAAACTTAAACGACACCGCAGCGCCCTTGAATTTGAATTCTCAACCAAGGCGGTATAAACACACACACAAACCAGATCTCGTTATACAAAAGTTTCCGTCGGAAGAAATGAACAAATCGTCGCCGGTCAACTTCGCCATAGACGACAAAGACCTTGACGACGCCGCTCTCTGGGCCGCAATCGACTCCGCCGCCGCCTCTCTCTCCTCCGCCATCACCACCACCACCACTCCCAAATCCAAGCTCCCTCACCGTAAACCCCTCCAGTACTCTCCAGTTCCTTACCCTTCACCCTTACTCAACCTCCCCAAAAACCCTAAATCTCGCCATCAAAGTCCCGACGGAGAAGTTCTCCAAGAGAATTGGGATGATAATCATGCTCACAACCACCACCGTCCGAGTAAGATCCCTCGATTGGAATTGAGCGAAACCAGTCCTCCGCCTCCTTTGGCTATGGTGAAGCACGTACAGCGCACGCCTACTACTCCGTCTTCTCGTTTTTCTCCTGAAGCTATGAGGCTGTCGGAGTATTCACCACCCTTGGGCTACGTACAGAGTGAGGAGGGACAGAGTACAATGACGCATAGCCTAGCTGGGAGGTTCCCGAGCGTTTCGCTCTTCAAAGAGTATCAAAATGCTGCCATGGCGGTAATTATCTTGTACATTCCCTCATTTTCTCATTTGTTTTGTCAATTCAGCTGTCGATTTGGTGTATTGAAGTCTAATTTTCATTTGTTTTGTCAATTCATTTGTCAAGTTGACATGTTTAATGATTCATTTACTTGATCGAGACTGTGATTATTGCTTAACTATAGTAATTTGATAGTGCAATCATCTTGATTCCCAAGTTATTTCCCAATATCTGATGTTTACTTACCGGAAATCGATCACAAACTTTAATAGATTAATTGGAAGTTAACTTGGAATGACAGTTTTGCGCTAAGAGAATCACCTGGATGAGTATTCTGTGATTTAATGTTCATGTTTTAAGATTTTCATGACCAATAAGTCTTTCAACAGATTAATAGGAAGTTAACTTGGAATGATAGTTTGGGCCTTTGGGGTAAGTAGTCTCCTCTGACATATGTTGGCCAGAAATTTGTAATTGCTTTGTGGCTGATTTAAACTGATTACGGACTGGTAATTTTTTCCCTTCTACCATAGATAGAACCAATTGTGTATGCCAGATTCACCTCTGTGATATAGCTTACCCTGATCATAGAAACTCTATATACGCTGATATAGCCTGATGTCACTTGTTAAATCTTCTGTTATTCGCCAATTCAGTTTTAAGTATCATAACACTAACAAATGAATTCTTTTAAGACAGATTCTGGAGAAAGGTGATTACACTATGATTTCCGGGAATCCTTTCATTAAGAAGTCTGGTAAACACTCAAACTTCTGATCTTTAGAGCTTTATATAATCAATGGAAATAAAATAACTACGTAAGTGCATATACAGGTTGGAGGAAGATTTCATTTTATTTCAATCTTTCTTATGAGATTAAAGACAAGACAATAGAATTTGACGACACTCGTAATGTCCAACGTGCTGAATTTGTGGTTCGAGCTCACATGCAGTATGTTCTTGATTACTTCTTTTGTTTCTTGTGTTTGGCTTTCTGGAGTTTAATGGGGGACATTATTCTCTTGATTTACGATAATTTTAAAAAGCTTATCGAAGTGCTGCGTTGCCCCAGGGGTGGTAGGTTCTCAGATGGATGGGGCTCATGTGAACGCCGAGAGAAGAGGTTTCTAAAACCAAATCATGATATTCCCAGCACTGCTGAAACAAGAGCCAAGAATAAAGCATGCCAGGTAGTTATATTTTTTGTTTCTAAAAATAGTGTGTCGGGCATAGATATGAGGATTTTACTTGGTGCACAAAGTACTTGATAATGTTATTGTCTTCTTTAGCTGATGCAAATCTGCTAGTCGACTAATTTCATGAGCAAGTCAGAATCAAATTACTGCACTTTGAATTTCAGTACCCATCAAATGCTTTATAATTGTGTCGTGACTCATCTCACTGTACCTTGCCACATTATCTTGATACGAATAAGGCTGATGCGATTTCTCATTCTTGTACTCCTGCATTGCATAGTATATTACTCTCTGTGTCCCAAAATGAATGTCTGATTTTGAGGGAATTTAAGAATGTTGAGACTTAAGCACTTTTAGTAGCATAAGTACATAAAACCCTAAGTGATCTCACCGTATTGCATCAATAGTGTTGGTGTGAATCAGAACTTGTTGTTTGATGATGGGTGATTTAGGAATTTATCCAAAATAAGGTCATTCATTCTGGGACAATATTTTTTGAAAAATGGACCTTCATTTTTGGACAGAGGGAGTAACTATTTTGTTTAAAGTAAAAAAAAAAAAAACTCAATACGCATCCCTCTTTACATTCCAATTTATTTGCTATTTCTTAAACCAATTGCAATGAGGTCATGTACTTCTAGCTGAGCCAACCCTGTACTGCTCGTTGACATTAATATGTATAATCCTTAGTTGGGATACTGCTGACAGTTCCCCTGCAACTCTAGGTGCTGGAGGCCCCTTTTCGAAACCCGATCACACTTTTTCTATAAACCATAATTTTTCTCTAAACATAATCACCACCACTAGTCTCTCTTTTTCGAAGTAAGAACTGAAAGAAATATATTCTCACACATGTGCATGTGTTTCATTTATTTTTAATTGAAAAGGAAAAGGAGAAAAATGAAAAGATCTCTTTTCTTTAGACTAGGTAAATGTGTTTACTGGGCTAACCATCATGACTCCCTCCCTTCCTCGTCTATGGCTACTTTCAACATGAACCTTTTTTTGGTAGCTATCACGATGCATGAGCGGTCATATTTTATGTCTTCATATTGTTGACCTAACCTTGGTTTACTCCCCCTCCTTTCAACGAAGATGTTCCATCCATTTCTTTATCTCCTTCCTTGAATATTTTTCGTTTCTCACTTGTTTGTATATCTTTGCTTTTCGCTGTGTGATCACTTCATGATGAACTTTAGCTAATACCCGTGTTAAAGCCTCTTCTCTAGTGATTCCAAGTCATAATTCTGTCTGTTTTCACCAATCACCATTCTACCTGTAGAAACTGCTCTGACTGGCATTGTGGTATTGTTAGTTAAGAGTTGTCATGCCATCTTGTTAATTAACATTTCTAAAATATTCTGAATATCTGTTTTTTTTCCCTTTTTTTTTTTTTTGGCTCATTTTAGTTCAATGACTAGTGAGTAATTTTTCGTGTGAATTTATGCAGGATTTGCTAGGTATTGGAGAGTATCGACCTGGTGCTCATGCTCAGAGATGAAGAAATGAGCTCTTACAGTTCTGTGTGTCTTATCTGTAATCATTTGGTACTTCTCGTACCTTGTATTCTTAAGATAAAAAAAAGAGATAAAAAAAGTGAGAACATTTATCATATCTTGTACTTTGTTACGGAAACCAAAGTTTGGATTATATCATGAGTAAAGCTTAGACATAGAATCAATTAACTACTGCGCATAGCCACCTTGTTTGTGTGCTAGTAGCCAAGAGGCAAGAGCCTTCTATGTGTTTTTATAGCTGATAAGCGATACTCCATCCGTCCCAAAATGAATGGCTTAAATTGCTCTAATCAAGAACAATTTCAGACATTTATTTTGGGACAGAGGTGGTAACTTTTAGCATTTACGTGCATTCTACGTTTTAAATTAAGCCGATATGGGCTCAAACCTTCTCTGGACCCACTGCATGGTGGGAGCTCTTGTAGTACCAGCATGTTGCCATTTTTTTTCTTGTCGGTATAGTCCCCAGGCACTAGATGTCATACTGTTTTTTTTTTTTTTTTAGCAGCTGCTGGATGTATTCAGATGCACATATTTATCAGTATCCTTTCTATTTATTTCACTAGATCTGTTGTGTTTTTTTTTTGTTTTTTTTCAGACAGCGATAGAAAGATGGTATTATATCAAGGATAATGGGTAGAAGTCATCAAATTATATGTTGCGCGACAAATGTGATGTCTTGTCGTTCAAATCTCCTAAAAAAAAAACGACATTAGTAGAAAGATGGATTATGTTTAACCCAGGTCTGCAAATCATAATGAACACGGGCTCGGCTTGATTAATTTTTACTCTGACACTCTTATTTTGCGTTTTCAAGTTGAGCTCGAACCTGATTTTGGGGTCGAGGGTATGAATGAGCCAGCTCGAGTCAGCTAAAGGCGTAAAGCTTGAGCTTGTTCGGTTAAGTTGGTTGAGATTATGTTAATTGACTCGTGTAAAGTCGAGATTAGAGATGGATCTTTGGCTCGTGTCCTAACTCGAGGTTGGCTAAAATGAAATGTTCATTTTTTTTTTCTCGATCAAAGATGAAAATGAATATTTATTTGAGACGGAGGATCAGAAAGATGAAAGATGGGTTTTGTTTGGTCGGTGTGATAAATTGGTAAGTTCTCTTGCGTGAAGTTTTACAAAGGATAATTTTGTTATAGACAGTGTCTGACCTTATCTCTTGATATGTCTCTCATGTGACTGAGACCAGTGTCCAATTTTGCGGTTTTGTTTTTCTGGTTAGGCATGTTTCGCTGGTCACTCTGCCCATAATTGTTTTGTTATATTTCCTGCATTCTTTTATCAGTAAGGAAAATGTATTTACATTCACGCAAATCACTCATTCACTCATGATGCTGCCAAAAAATCTCGAGTGGGCATCACGCTCCAAGTCGTCGTCCTCAGGGAAGGTTGTACCTAACTTCTTCTTCTCCGATCTGCAAAACCAACACCGTTAGGGGGCCGGGATGTTTCCCGGCCAAAACCCTCCGGCGTGAGAATAAGATCTCCTTTCCCTGGAATAAGAACACAAAGAAAGTGCTCACCATTTGTTCCCAATAAACTTTTCTCTTCTTGGTTTGTTGGTTGAACACAAAGAAAGTGCTCACCATTTGTTCCCAATAAACTTTTCTCTTCTTGGTTTGTTGGTTGAAAGGAGATCTTATTCTCACGCCGGAGGGTTTTGGCCGGGAAACATCCCGGCCCCCTAACGGTGTTGGTTTTGCAGATCGGAGAAGAAGAAGTTAGGTACAACCTTCCCTGAGGACGACGACTTGGAGCGTGATGCCCACTCGAGATTTTTTGGCAGCGTCAACTCACACCCCCCAAATAAAATTGGTATAAAAACCCTTGAAATTTAATAAAAAAGGAAAGAAGAAAAAAAAAAAAAAAAAGGAGAGGAAATTTTACCGATCCAGAAGCTTGGTGATGTTTGTTCCTATGGTGCGTGTATGTAGTGACATAAAAAAAATGTAGCGACATAGATTTGTTCAAAAAGTTGTAGAACTGTCTATGGTTGTCAGGAATTGTGCAATGTGCGAGTGAGTAATAGTGAAATTGAAATTTTGATATCTAAAACCAATATTGTGGCGGATTTGAAGTGGCTACACATTGGCCGCTACACAAATACCACGTGAAACAATCGTCGCATGAGTTTGAAATGTATATTTTGAGAATATAGGGTGTGTACAACATAACAGTCTAGCGCACCAATGACCTATATTCTCGATCCTTCATAAATGTGTGACCCTGTTAGTAAGGTAAGGGACCAAAAAGACGATCTTATCCCTAAGTCAATTGTTGCGTGTATGTATGTGTAGTTCAACTCCTACTATTCTCTCTGTCCCATTACCTTAAATAGACAATGCGGCCACTTGTCATTCTCACAACAAAAATTTTCTACCACTTTCTCGCTCTTACTTCGCTTTTCAAACTCACAACATTTACTGTTTCTTAATTTCCGTGTTTAGTCCGGGACGGAGGGAGCACCACTCAATCATCCATTGGTGATCATTCTCCCAAAAGGGAAATTGAGCTGTAGCAGGGATAATTGTGTAATTTAGCAATCTGTGGTCCATTCATTGACTCTCCAGGGCTGTGCCTGAGGTGTTGTGTAGCCTTTTAATTGAGAGAATTGCCATTTCCAGTTGAGAACATCATTATCATTCACATTTTACATCCAAAAACACCACCTCTTACACCAATAGAAACCAACCCCAGTGAATCTAAAAGAAGCCACTGTAAGCTCTCTCTCTCTCTCACACACACACACACACACATAACACAGAAGCAGAGCATGTGATGACAGCCAAATGTATATCTCTAATTGCAACATCATTTCATTGACACCAAAATATTTGCAGAAAGAAGAATGTAACAGTGGAAATGACACTTAATTTGTTTATCCAAGAAGTTGGCCTCTCCTAACCCTTACAAATACCCTCCACCCTCTTCTTCAATTACCAAGACCATCAATCAAACAACAATTTTCCATGGCTCAACAGGTTCTTTTTTTGTCCCTCTCATTGTTTCACACACACACACACACAGTGAGGTGCTTCTAAATTTTCTTTCATTTTCAGGCAAGTTTTTTTTTTTTTTTTTTTTTTAGAAAAATGGGGTTTTCTTGGATTTGTGATTTTAGTTTGTAAAGCTTGAATCTTTGAGTTTGATACTTTGTTTTTCTTATGGGTATTGATTATTTGATTGATTAATTTGGGGTTTTCAGGAAGATGGATGGCCATTAGGTTTGCAACCATTGAATGTGAGAGTTGGGTTAGTGAGAAACAGAGATATGAATGGTTCAGTTTCCTTCAACACTCTTCTCACTGGTTCTCCTACCTCCTCTACTGATTCATCCTCCTCTGATCTAGACACTGAGGTCTCTCTCTCTCTCTCTGTCTCTCTTTCTGTGTTTGTGAAAGATTTTACTGTACTCCCTCCTCCCTCCCGTCTCATACTTATCGCTACTTATTTCCATTTTGGGTGTCTCATATTTATTGTTACTTACCTAAAATGTTCACTTTTCTCTATCCTATCCACTCCCACAAGAACTATCCACTAACTTATTTTCTCTCCCCTACCCACTCACAATACTTACTTTTTCCAATACATTTTCTTAATCCCGTATACTCTCGTTTGGTAAGAATAAGTATGAGACGGAGGGTGTACTTTTTTTTAGCCAGGTACTATGAGCTTTAATTTTGGTTCATGAATCATAATCATGAATGGTAATGGGTACTTGTATTTTGAACAGTCAGAAAGTCAAATTACCCATCATGCAACTTGTGCTATAGCTTTCACTCTCCTAAAAAAAAAAATACAATCTCTTTGTTTCATTTCCCTTCAATTAGGTTTGTTATTAATTGTTAATCCTCTTTTTTGTTCATTCAATATTCTTCATCTTTTATTCCATGATTCTTTCTTATAGTTTTAATATTCTTTTGAAAAATCTAGTGCAGTTAATGCCATTGTGGACAGTGTTAAATAAGTATTTCCCGTCCTATAACAAGTGTCATTTTTTTTTGCCTGTCCCAAATAAATGTCAGATTTCTAAATAAAGTTTTGTTGCAATTTTACCATAGTATAAGTAATGTATAGAAAATTAAAGCACATGATTAATAAACATTGACGAGTCAGGTGTGACCAGTGGCGGAGCCAAGAAATTTGATCAATGGGGGCAAAATGAATCCTAGTGTATTTTTTCCTTTGAATCAACGGGGGCAAGTTAAAAAAAAATGACACTAAACCCCCATAATTTTGAAAATTTTGCACTAGTAAAATTTTTTTTGTTCAAACCAATGGGACCTTCCTAGCTACGCCTCTGGGTGTGACAGTTATTATTATGAGGAACTTGAAATTACACTACTAGAATGCATGATTTATGTTTTGGGTGATAAAACTTTAATGATCAATGAAAACAACAACAAAATGCATTAGGTAATTTAATGATATGACAAAAAATTTCATATAATATGTACTCTGACAATGAAACCTATAAATTTTCTCAGTCCTTTTGGTCATCAATGGCTATAACTACTATGACCATTATAGTCCTTATTTTCCTTTTATTGTCAAACATTAGAAATGGAGCTAACAGAGCACTATTTGTCTGTAAATGTTGTCAAATCTATGGTTGGGTGCAATGTAAATGGGTAATAGTGGTTGATTTTGGGGTAGTGTTTTTGGTGTCAGTCAAATTGTCAGACTTGGGTGGGTCTTACCTTATTAAAGTTGAAAGCCCTCACTTTTACTCTTTTCACATGCTTTCAATGATGGGTGTTTTGAGTCTTTGATTTTGTTGTTGGGGCCAAAGAAGTCCAAAACTTGTACTCCCAGTCATGGTTTAAAGTCCTTAGTTTGACTGTGCATGCTTATTAATAAATCAAAGCAAATTAGGGTCAAACATAGTAGTGTGTGGTAGTGTGTGGAGGATATAATTGTCCATTCATAAAGCAAGTGGGTGAAAAGTAGATATGTAAGTGATGTTTTTTTTTGTAATATATGAACTTTATGAGGACAAAATTGTCCAAAACACTGTTCATACTTTTCTATTTAAGGAACAAAGCAACTAAGAACTTTAAACTGGGACATACCAAAAAGGAAATTAAGAACCTTAAATTGGGACGGAGGGAGTACATAACTTTCTCAAGAAAATATGTGGGACTGGAAAAGAAATAAATGAGCTTGATTATTGATATGGTCCTCTACTTTTAATAATTTAGGCTCTTCGACTTGACTCATCTCAACTCAACTCAGTTTATAATTCTAGTAAGCTAGTATTGTCAAAGTCCATATCGCTTTTCGTGTTCTATATCATTTGAAGCGTATTTTTTTTTTTGCTTTGTGCTCGAGTGAAGCTTGTTTGACTTGCTTAACGGCCATTTCATGAAGTATTAAAAGTTCGGGTCATCTCCTTTTTAGAGCCTAGCTGGTTATCATACTTGATGAATTCTAGCTTACATACTTTTGAGGGACGTAAAAGTCTAGAAACATTGCAATGATTTTCTCTAGATGAAAAGAATGTATGAATGATAATGGTTATGGTCCTCCATTTTACTAATAGAAGATAACACCAGAGGACAGAGGGGATGATTATCATGGGTTCTAGTTTCCTTCTCTACTGGATTTTAGTAATTGTTTTTTTTTGTCCATTTACAATAAGTACAAGATATGAAGAGATTGGCCCTCCAAGGAAAGCAATAATGTGTGAAAATCTTGGAAATTTTATGCTCAAAATTTGGGTATATTGAAAAGGACAAAGAAAATTATGTGGACTTGCCATTGTTACTATTTAGATGAAGAAATGGACCCTTTTGGAATTTGGATAGGTACCAATTGTTTTTTTTTTCTTTCTAAGTCATAAGAGATGGTATGTGTATGGATATGGTTTCCTGCTGTTGGACTGCTTGACAGTTAGCAGGGCCGTTGGTCTCGATCTTGATGGCTAAAGCCGGTTTGAGTTGAATTACCCGAGATGCCCTTGGAGTTAGCATAGCCGTCGAGATCGGATCGAGTGCTTCAGGCAGTCGGACTCACTAGCCCCGGATCCTATGTGCACTACACTCTAAATTTGGAATTATATTTGTGATCTGAATTCAAAAACAAAAACAACAATAATAGATGTAATTTGGATATAAAGAAACCCAAATTGAAGAAAATAAAAAAAATGAATATAATAATAATATATACTCTCTCCGTCTCTACTTAGTGTGAACCAAAATTTTGGGCACACAAAGTAAGAAAAAGTAAGAGAGATAAATAATGAAAAGTGGTGTTTGTGAGTATGAAAAAATAAATAGGAGAGAGAGTGAGTGAGAGGAATAGTAAGTTGATTAATGTTGTGAGTGTAAAAGTAAAGTAGGAGAGAAAATGAGTAAGCCACAAAATGGACCCGCGTACTATTGCCCCAACATCACTTTGACATGCGTACTATCAACTCAGTAAATGTATTTTGCGTACTATAGTTTTATTATCAATTTCCCTAAGATTTGGATCACCAGTTAAAAAGTTAACAGAAATGTTAATAACTTAACAAAATTTTAGATTCAAATTTTTTAAAATTAACCCTTAATTTTAAAATAAACTCCCTTTATATTCATCTTCTTCCTCCCTTTCTTCTTCATATCCTCACACTTCACCAGCCAACCACCACCCACCAGTCCGCCACCACCACCGCCACCAAGAACATACAACAATGGCATCTGGGTTTCTTTGAGAAGGTCGCATCCTGGTTCTTTGATTCTCCAATTCAACAACGACATGTCATTCTGCACCAAACACTCCCTTCAATCCCAGATTTTGAAACCCTAAACTAGAAATTGAGACAAAACAAAGTGATTTAATTTTCGAAACCCATCTGCACCAAACACTCCCTTCAATCCACAATTCATAACTGTCGCCGGCCACCTCCATTGCCTCTGCCACCACCACTACCACCACCGTAACCATCGCCACACCACACTTCAACTGCAACAGAAAATTAGAATACCAGATTCATTTTGCAATTCGTAACATGTTGAATCAAACTATGAATTCAATTATCATGTCAAATTTTCAGAATATGTTTTCAAATTAATGATTCCAAAACCCCGAATTCGTTTTGTGATTCGATTATATGGACAAATCGAAACCTAAATCTTGCTGAAAATTGTCTGGGTTCACCATTCAATGAAGAAGGTGGTTCTTCAACGACGAAGATCAATTTTGGGTTCTTAGATTTACGGATTTCAGTGGAAACCCATAAATGAGTTATTCAATTTATGGATTTCAATCCAAACCTAGATCTTTGCTTTTTGAATTTCAGTCTGATTTTGGGTTGATTTTGGAATCCCTAATATGACAAATTTCCATTGTTGAAGGAATTGCCTTATGGAGTTATAGCAAGAGAGAGAGAGAGAGAGAGAGAGAGAGAGGGGGGGGGAATTATTTGAGGAAGAAAATGGAATGGAGGGAGAAGAGCGGCTGGATGTTTTATGGTGGCAGTGCGGTGGGAAAAATGGGGGCGGCTGTCACAGAGGGTAGGAAGGAGAAGCAGGAGAGTGATGTTTAATGGGGGAGGGGTGTTAGTTTTAACTGAAATTGTTAGTGGATGTTAGTTTATAGATGGGGGAGGGGAGTGGTCATCATAAAAGCTTAGTTTTAGAGTTAGTTTTCTAACATTTGCTAAGATTCAGGGGAAAAGTGGAATAATTTGAACATCAGAGTCACATTTGTAAATATGAGTCATACTTTTTGTTAAGTTATTAACAGTTTTGTTAACTTTTTAATTGGTGGTACAAATCTTAGAGAAATTGATAATAAAACTATAGTACGCAAGATACATTTACTGAGTTGATAGTACGCAGGTCAAAGTGATGTTGGGGCAATAGTAGGCGGGTCCATTTTGTGGTTTACTCGAGAGAGAATGAGTGTGAGGAATAGTAAAGATTCTTTGCTATTTTTGGGCAATTCGCAGTAACTTGAGACGGACGAAAAAGGAAATAAGTCCACACTAACCTGAGACGGACTCTAACCTGAGACGGAGGGAGTATTAATTAAAGACACCCAAATTGAAGAAAGTAAAAAGAAAAAAAGCAGTTTGTGATCCATGATTTCTTACTCATTTTACAATCCAATTCTTCTTTTTACAGCTTTACTTTGCAGTGAATGTCTGTTTATTGTTCTCTGTTTTCTGAGATAAAGGATACCAAAACATTATGTCTACCTGCAACAACATTATGCTTAACTTTCCTGAATTGCCAACACTCTTTAATTTCTTCTGAATTCTCACAATGCTGAAAGTGAAACTTGACATTAGAATCCAAGGTTAAATTATTTTCAGATTAATTAAAGAAACATTTAATCATTTATATCTTGATCTTACTTTGTGTTAATACTAGAATTAAGATGTTCTGTAATCTACTCCCTCCGTGCCAAGATGATAGTCCCATCTTTTTTTGTTTGTCCCAGAAAGTTAGTCTCACTTTCAAAATTAAGGCTTCAAAGTCAGTGAGTTTTCTAAATTTATAGTGAGTTTTCAAAATTTTATAATGTAACCTTAAAATGTTTGAAAAGTCATATGGGACTATCAATTTGGGACGGAGGGAGTATATGTTTTGTACACATCATTCTTCTAATCAATTTTAATGATCTTTGTGCAGTCAACTGGTTCTTTCTTCCATGATAGAAGTATCACTCTCGGAACACTTTTGGGCGTTTCCAACATCTTAGAGCTCTCTCGAAGATCGACAAGAGGAAGAAGAAGAATAACAACAACAGAAACCTTAAAGGACAACAAGAAGATCAAATCAAAAACTTGGTTATTCTCACTTTGCTCAAAGCTAAGCACTGATGCCATAACAATCAACAATAACAACAACAACAATAATGATAACAACATGGCTCCATCGCTTGGCCACTTTCTTGAAACTGAAAGAAGAGCTGCCATCATTTACAGGAGGAATCAAAGCCCAAATATTTACGGACCCGATGATTTCTCACGGGTCATACCCGTTTCTGACACGAACCCCAACGTGTTATTTGTCAATGACCATATTGCCCCCCCTCCTCCACCTCAGTGCTCTTCTTCAAGTTCTTGTTCTGCAGGTTTGAAGGATGGTCATGGGCATGAATCTCCTTTACTTCTTGCATGTTTATGTGCCCATGTTGCTCATTGAATCATCATTTTTTTTTTCTCCTTTTTCTTTCTTATTTTATTTTGTCCATTTTTATGGGAATTTGGGATCATGTTCTTGACTTGAGCTTTGAACCTATAAAAGCTGCATTGATTATGTGATTAACAAATGGAAAGCTTCCTCAAGACTCAAAAGAGTAATTGCACTTTCCCGGATATGATAAAACTAATCGGTCAATGACCCTATTACAACATTGTTTAATATTCCACTCTTCCTTAATTAAGGCTTTGTGTTTCTCAAATTTTTTTTATAATACTCTATCTGTTTCAAAATACATATCGTTTTATGTTTTTTCACACGTATTAAGAAATGCAATGATTGCATTTCAAAAAGACTTATATGCCCTTAACAGAATTCAATTTCTTAGAGCATCCACAATGGGAGTTTTTTCAAAGCTTTTTGTTTTTGTGAAAAAGCTATGTGAAGCTTTTTACTATTGTGGAAAAAGCTCAAGGAGCTCCTTGCTAAGGAGTAGCTTTTTGTACAAAGAGCTCTTTGTTGTGGTTTTTCAATTAAACTCATCACTTCCCAAGACAAACAAAAGAGCTTTACTTGTGAGAAAATACTAGAGAGTTTGATTTTTGAATAAAAAATGATGTGGCTTGTTGTAATTATAAAAAAGCTCTCAAATGAGTTTTTACCATTGTGGATGCTCTTAGGCACTTTAAATGCATATAACAAATAGTTCATCATAAATGAATAATTGTATATTAGGTAAACAAGAGTAAGTATTTATTTTTTTTCTTTTCGAAAGAAAGTAATGCATTGATTAACTGCAAAGAGTACAAAGTTGAAGATGGCCCTCCACAAAGATCGGTGGCTCATCTCATATAGTAAGCACCACAATGACTATTACATACACATACGAAATGTAAGAAGAGAGATGACAAAAGATGTGTTCGTGCATAAAGTTACACTAGCATTCTCGATTTTCCACCTTGTACCTCTCATAGCAATACTCTGGAATGCACAGATGCCTCTCCAATCGTAGCTTGGACACTGCCAAATATCGGCATTCACAAAATCCCCTACCGGAAAATATTTAGCGTTGAAAATACAATGATTTAAGGCTTCTGGATTAGCAATAAACCGCCAACCAAACTTTCCAAGCCATGCTATCATCCTCCACATATAATTCCACAATGATTCAAGGAAAACATACGAAAAAAACAAGGCTCCCACGATGGAGAGAATGCAAAGGCTCTCACAAAGAAGAGAATACAATAAATCAAACACCATTTCAATAAGGTTCTTCTTCACATATTCAAAAATTAAAATGAAAAAAAAACTGAGAAGAAAAAAAATTAGAAAACAACCAGAGCTGGAAGTAGATTTAGAAAGAGAGATCTCTGTCTAAATCTAAATCCAAATCTGGATTACAAAGAAGATTTAATACGAAAAAACTTACAAATCAATGGAAGAAATCGAGAGGGTTGGGAGAGAAGAGAGACGGCAGCTAAGAATATATGGTGTGCATACAAAGATAGATGAAAAATGTTAAACGTTAAGAGCAAGTATTTCTTGAAAATAGTAAAAGAGTTTATTGCCATATGACCCTGCGTACTATCTCAATATTTCAATTTGACCTCTGTACTACGTGATCGACCATCTTTACATGCGTACTCTCTAAATAATAACCAAAATGACCAAAATCGTTAAAAAAATTTAATGAACGTTAGGGCGTTAGTAACTTAACGAGTTAAATACTTACGTTCTAGTCCAACAAAATATTTTTTCTAACCATATGATCCCTGAGCACTTTAAAAACACCAACCCCACCCCTCCCAAATCAACACCCACACAAAACACATACACACTCTTTCTCACTACTTTTTCTCTCTACCCTCTCTCTTTCCCAACTCCGGCGACGCCTCTCTCTTATCCTCCGGCGAAGCTCCGGCCAGATCTACACTAGCTCAGACCAGATCTACGCTCCACTCACTTCATAAACGAGTTACTCTGTCAAAAAGGGGCATACCCACGCCAAAAATGTCAGCGTAAAACACAACACCCATCGCCTTCGTCAACTCCGGCGACCGTTTTCCGTCACCAGTCTTCCCGGTGAGACAAACGAACGCCGTCGGCAGCTGCGCTTGTCCAGACGAAGCCAACGGCGTAGAGATCATCGTCAACGGAGCAAATGAGCGGCTCCCGACCGTCGGTCAAAATTCCAGCAAACCAGTCAACACCAGTGACATTTACAATCTCCGGCTACTCCGGTGAGAAAAAGAGTGCCAGCAAAAGATTTGTCTTGAGAAAACGAAAATGGTGGAAAAATTATTCAAAACGGAGCAAAAATAAGCTCCCAATCGCTTGTCAAAATTCCGGCACCTCCGTCTCCGTTTCCGGCGCCGACTTACTCCGACCAGTCTCATAGAGCGAAAAAAATAAATTCAATTATGGGACACCCTTTTAAGAAATTTTTGACTTTTAAAATGGGATGGAAGGAGTATGTAACATTATCCATTTTAACTAATAGAGCGAAAAAAAAACTTTTAAACTGAATGTGGGGTATATATTTTTTTTTTTTAAGTACCAGCTCACCGAAGGTGTACACTCTAAATGTGGGAATAAATTCAATTAATAATCTTTTCAAAATAAAATAAAATAATGTTTTTTTTTGTGTATTTTTGGTCAGTATTTTAAAAATATTTGCAAAATCGAAATAGGTTAGTGACCATATAAGTATTTAACTCGTTAAGTTGCTAACGCCATCTATTGCCTTATAACGTTCATTAAATTTTTTAACGAGTTTGGTCCTTTTGGTTATTATTTAGAAAGTACGCATGTAAAGATGGTCGATCACGTAGTACAGAGGTCAAATTGAAATATTGAGATAGTACGCAGGGTCATATGGCAATAAACTCAATAGTAAAACGTCAAGTATTTTGAAACGGAAGGAGTGCCAGATTGTCTTCTCGATCGTGTTTCACTCAGATCAGTTGCAGTTGTGACTATGCTAGATTATTTTTTTTTTTTTTGCTACGTACTTTCCATTTAAAGAATCATTATTGAAAAGTAATTTTGACTTTAGGCAGTTGAGACTTGAGATGTTGTGAAGTTCATAGCTTCTCGAGTGAATGAAATCACAATGATGATTCACATTAGAATCGTAGATCATGGATTTGTAAATTAGTGCGGATTATATTGTTTTTCTCCTTACCTGAGCTTTATGTTGATGCGCTTGCTGGACTGAGGATCAAAGTGATGATTAACTGGCATCATCACTAGTAGAATGTGTTTGATTATCCATGGAAAATCTATTTAGTCACTCCGTCTCAAAATGATGTGTTGGGATAATGCCTTTGAATGTGGGACGTCATATTAGAGGATTGTACAACAGATGATTTCGTAATTCCTAGACAGTATAAATAGAGGCTATCATCCTAACAAGATTTTTACCTCAAGAAAATTTAGATTGCTCAGAGAAGATCAATAATTCTAGATCTAGAGTTTTAGCACAGTCAGGAATTTTGTGATCAAAATTCGTGCTAGCATAGATTAGTGTGATCTTGTAAGGAATTCTGCTTATTGCTCTAACATGATGTTTCCGCATTTTTTTTATCGTTATTACGCAATGAACTTTGAGCAATTTTTTTTATCGTTATTACGAATGAACTTTGAGCAATAATTTTAGAATTTCTTTTTTTGTATTTTAATGAATGCATTAAGCTATTACAAGAATGCACTAGAAAGTGCATTTGGTGGGTATTGAAACTGACACAGGAAACAACCTCTCAATATGGTCTTCATATTCATTATTGGTGGAGCGGGTTTTCGGTAAAAAAAACTATCAAAAAGATTGGTACAAAACTGTTGAACAAGAAAAATACATAACCAGAATTTTAGTTCCAATTCAAGGGCATTATGGTCATTATCCATACGTTTCCAGCAGACTTATAATATACCATTGGAAAGCTCTATGTGTCTAGTTTACAAGGCACTTTTCGGATCATCATTACGAGTTTTCTACATCAAGTTATGGTCATTTTACTAAGAGTTGTGCAGGTGGACAGATTCATCCGAATTTTGACAAGTCTTTTGATCTTTCATATTTCTAGTCAATCTTATCATCAAATAATTAATATCTAGTTTATCCAAACTTGGAGGTATGTTCCAAGAGTACTATAAATAACCTACTACATACATTTGTAAGAGAAGAGTGAGTTGAGTTATATAAAAATATATTAAGTCTTTGTGGCTTGTTTTTAGAAGATGGATTTCTTCTAGTTATCTTATCCCTTAGGTTGGGTTCCTTTAGGTGGTGATTTGTCTCATATTCTTAGGTGGATTCCTTTGAATATCGAGTTCATTAAACCCTTGTTTGTTCACTTGTGCTACCTCCGATGACTTCTCTACTTTTCCGGCATCAGAAACGGTGACTTTTCATATACAAATCGATACCGGATGCCACTTGAGCAATAATTTTAAGTTAATCTAATTATCTTAATGATAGTCTCAAGGCACATTACAAGATCAGTTGTCTCTTATTCATTAACCATTTCTGCTGCAGATTCATGCGGTGTAATCATTTACAATATCAAAGGGGAAGTAGACATTCCTAAAGGAATCTGCAAGTCATAAAAAGTAAAAATTGTAATTTGTTGGAAACTTTCTAATGAAGTGTTGTGCTTCTAAATGTTGAACTTAGTAGAATTCCCTACGCAGCTTGCTCTGACTTATAAAATCAGGAAATAGGTGCGATACTAAAAAGTCCCAAATAGAAAGAGTCTATTTGCCTAACGAGGAGGTCTCCCTTCGACGGTTGCACCGTTCGACAGGCCGACCTTCCTCTTTTTTTTTTTTTTTTTTTTTTTTTCTGCTGAGTTTTTTTTTGCCACCCCCAAACGAGCCAAGCCGAGTCCAGCTTTGGGGTGTCGAGCTCGAGCTCGTTTAAAACTTATCGAGCTCGAGCTTTTATCGAGCTCGAGCTTTTATCGAGCTCGAGCCCACTTGCTTGTTCGAGCTCGAGTCGAATCGAGCTCGCGAGCTGCTCGCGAACAACTCGAGTCGATATCGAACTCGAGTTTTAACGAGCCGAACTCGAGCTTAGACATTTTTTTAAGCAAAATATGGTCTTAACGAGCTTATCGAGCCGAATTCGAGCTTATCGAGCCGAGTTCGAAAACAAAAATTCAATTTTAATGAGCTTATCGAGCCGAACTCGAGCTTTTAACGAGCTAAACGAGCCGAACACGGTCGGCTCGATAACAAAAACGAGCTTGACAATCGGTTCGAGCTCGACTCGAGCTACACTTCGAGCTCACTCGAGCTTTCACGAGCCGAGCTCGATCCAGCTCGATTCGTATAACAGCCCTACCCCCAACCTTTTTTTCCTCCCAACAAAAATAACACTTATTATAACGAAATGTAATACTTTTTTCTTTTCAAATGTAACACTTTTTTTTTTCAAAATGTACCACAATTTTGCTGCAATAGATTAAAGATAACATAAAGATTGACAACTAAACCGATGTCACACTTTTTATAAAAGAATGTACACTTTTTTTTTTTCAAATGTAACACTTTTTTTAAAAAAAAATGTACCACAATTCTGCTGCAATAGATTAAGATAACATAAAGATTGACAACTAAAACTAATGTCACTTTTTATAAAAGAATGTAACACTATTTTTTTCAAATGTAACACTTTTTTTTTTCAAAATTAACATAAGATTAACAAACTAAACTAATGTTACATTTTATAAAAAATGAATGTAATATTTTTTCCTCAATTGTAACAGATTATATTCTTAAATGTAACATTATATCTGAAAATGTAACAATTTTTTATTGAGAAAGTAACAATTGAAATGCAAACCCGATTATATATATGAATTTTTACTCTTTTTTTTTAAAGAAGTAACATTTACTAAATAAAAATGTTACATTCATCTATATAAAAAATTATAACCATATATTCACTTTGTTACACTTCAAATATTATTTTTTTTTAACCACAAAAACTATCAAAATAATTTTTTTTATTTTTTTTGTAAAACTGCTGTTACATTTGACTGTAAAAGTGTTACTTTTTGAAGATGAAACTGTTACTTTTATTAGAACAGAGTGTTACATCTCAACTGACAAAGCAACTCAAACTTTTTGTGTGTAAAAAAATATGTTTTTTTTTTAAAAAAAAATCAAACCATATCATGACCTATGTAGTTTTATTCGTCTCGTCGAGACAAACACAAACGGTATTTTTAATTTTTTTTCTGAGTTATAAATCTCAAGATATAGCATTTTAAAGTTATTGGGGGTTTTTTTTTTAGTGAAGACACGTGTCGCGATCTGGGAAGTGGGAAGGCTAGATCCAACGGTCGGATGTAGCGGAGCAGAAGTGCGCGAGAAGCAGCGGAAAAATTCCTGGGTTGCTGTGCAACGGCCGCACCCAAGACTTTGTCTTGGGTAACTAAATGAATGCTGAAGCTCTGATTACGTGATGCAGAACCAGAGGTCTCCAAGTTTATCATAGAGTTTTGCAAACTGAAATCTGATCTCAATCAATATATCAGCAATTTTGGATCCACCGTGTCCTTTCTTAACACGACCAATCAGCTAGTAAAAGTCGATCGTATCATTGGCAGCTCTGACTACATATTTTGTTGGGGTGCAACCCAAAGTCTTAAATCGGCAATTGAGCAAACAATTGCAAGGTATATAATAACACCCACCCACTGATAAGATTACTCAAGATCACTAAATATCTTCTTTAATATTATTGTTACCATTTGTAATTATCCTGTAAATATTCTCTAGTTTAGTCATTATCATTTCCTAAATATTGTGGCTTAGGGACCAAGATAGTCATGTATATAAACACTAGTAAAGATCATTATTCAGCAATGAAAATCATTCTTCAAACCCTACTGATATTGTTTCTCTATATGGTATAAGAGCAACAACGATCTCTTTTTTTTCCAGCCGTCACCCACCCCTCACAAAACCCTAGCGCCGCCATGGCCTCCTCTGCCTCCACCTTTGTTAATACCGCTGAACCTGGTGCACCACTCATCCTAGTCAATCTCTCAAACTGCATCACCCTCACTCCGCTCACATACTTACCGTGGGCATCTCAACTTCAGTCCCTCATTTTCGGCCTTTATCTTCTTGGCTATGTTGATGGCAGCCATCCATGTCCACCCGAAAACATCACAGCCAATGACAAAACCACCACCAATCCCGCTCACACAACCTGGACCTGTCAAGACCGCCTCCTTCATGCTGCTCTCCTTGGTACCCTAGAAACCTCCATCGCCCCACTAGTTCTTCAAACCAAAACATCTAAAGAACTATGGGACATTCTTCAAAAAACGTACGCTAACCCATCCCGTGGCCACATCCTTCAGGTTAAAGAGAATCTCGACTCTCTCATCAAATCCAACCTCTCCATCACCGAATACTTGAACTCCATCAAGTCTTGCACCGATAAACTTGCTATTCTGGGCAAACCAATGGACAATGAAGATATCATAGCCAAAATCCTAAAAGGCCTAGACTATGAAACCTACAAACCTGTCATCGATACCGTCCGTGCCCGCGACAACCCAATCTCCTTTGAAGCTCTCCACGAGAAACTAATACACCATGAGCTTTCCCTCAAACAAAACCCTACTCCAACACCACTGCCTGCTTCCGCCCACACCGCCACCACCCGCACCAACACCCCTTACAAACCTTATACCCGAAACACCAACCCCAATCCCATCCTACCCACTCCAGCACCCACTCAGTCGAAACCTTTCCAAGGCAAATGTCAGTATTGTCGCATCACCGGTCACGTAATTTCCCAGTGTCGCTCCTTCAAGAAACTGTACCCTAATGTTCTGTTTCCCCTTCCGTCCCCCACACCTCGCTGCAACCATCCCTCATCCTCCTCCTCCAACCCACAAGTCCACACCGCTACTGCCCCCATCACCACCCCACTTCCCTCTTGGCTCATGGACAGCGGAGCTTTAAATCATATCACCAATGATCTCACCAACCTGTCGCTTCATCATCCCTACAACGGAAGTGACGATGTCATCATCGGTGACGGCTCCTCCCTTCCAATTTCTGAAATAGGTTCATTTACTTTTCCTTTCTCGTTTAAAAATCTCTCTTTCAATAATGTCTTATATGCTCCACTTATCTCCCGTAATATTATTTCCGTCTCTCAATTCTGCAAAGATAATCATGCTTATACTGAATTCTCACCTTCTTCCTTTCTTATTAAGGAACTCACCACCCATAAAGTTCTTCTCCATGGCACTTGTGAACGTGGAGTCTATCTTTGGCATCCTTCCTCTACTCAAGCGCATCCAAGCATCTCCGAGTCTTCTCATTCCTGGCATCATCGACTCGGCCACCCCGCCCCCCTATTATTTCAATTTTAAATAAACAGTTTTCTTTATCTATTTCGTTTATTTCCAGTTCCAATTGTAATGCTTGTGACATGAATAAAAGTCACAAACTCCCTTTTCTGTCTCTTCTCTTACCTCTAATGCACCTCTTGAACTTGTGTTTTCCGATGTCTGGACCTCTCCTCTCTATTCTCAAGATAAATTTAAATACTATGTTATTTTTGTGGACCATTTCACTAAATATATATGGTTCTACCCCCTTAAACAAAAATCCGATACACTAGCAACCTTCACTCGTTTTAAAGCACTTGTTGAAAAATTCTTCAACAAACCCATTATACAACTCTACTCTGATAATGGTGGGAAATACTTAAAACTTGCCTCTACTCTCTCTACAAACGGTATCTCTCATCTCATAACCCCCCCCCCCTCACACTCCCTCACACAACGGCTATGCAGAAAGATGACATCGACATATTTTCGAAACAGGACTTGCCCTACTTTCTCACGCCCAACTTCCCCTCACACTATGGCCATTTGCCTTTACCACAGCTACCTACCTAATAAATCGCCTCCCCACATCTACCCTAAACAATGACTCTCCCTATCTCCGTCTCTTTCAAAAACCACCCAAATATGCCAACCTTGCATCTCTCTCCTCTCCCACTGATCTTCCTAAAACAGTCAAACAAGCTCTCTCCTCACCTCTTTGGTGTACTTCCATGGAGGAAGAATATCATTCTCTCACTCATAATAATACTTGGTCTCTTGTGCTCCCTCAAAACGCTCCCAACATTGTCGGTTGCAAATGGGTGTTTCGAATTAAATATAATCCCGACAATACCATCAATAAATACAAAGCCCGTCTCGTTGAAAAAGGTTTTCATCAACGTTCGGGTGTTGACAACTCCGACATCTTTAGCCCCGTAGTCAAACCTGTCACCGTTCGCCTCTTCCTCTCTCTTGCTCTTAGCAACAGTTGGCCACTTCGCCAACTTGATATAACAACGCCTTCCTTCAAGGCACTCTCCATGACACTGTCTACATGTCCCAACCTCCCGGCTTTATTGATCCCACATCTCCTTCTCATATATGCAAACTCAAAAAGGCAATCTATGGACTTAAACAAGCTCCACGAGCTTGGTACACGGAACTCAAAACATATCTTACCTCCTATGGTTTTACACCTTCCTTGGCCGTCCCCTCCCTATTTCTCTACTCTAACTCCTCTCATCGTCTTTTTCTTTTAGTCTATGTTGACGACATTATTGTCACGGGTTCCTCTTCCTCTCTACTCACAAACTTCATCACTCACCTCTCCTCTCGTTTCTCTCTTAAGGACCTTGGCCCTCTCTCATACTTTCTTGGTGTCGAAGTCACCCCAATCAAAAAGGTCTCCTTCTCACCCAATCTAAATATGCCCACGACCTTCTTGCCAGACATAATATGCTCAACTCGAAACCCTTTCCCACACCCATGGCCTCCTCCACCTTTCTCACCCACTATCCTCCCTCGCCAATCTGCCAACCCACCGAATATCGGTCTATTGTTGGGGCTCTCCAATACCTCTCCCTCACCCGTCCGGATATTGCTTTCTCTGTTAATAAACTTGCCCAGTTCATGCAACACCCCCAAGAATCTCATTGGGTCACTCTTAAATGCCTTCTACGGTATTTACATGGTACTCTTCACCTTGGTATTCAGCTTTATCGCAACACACCTCTGTCCCTTCATACATTTTGCGATGCTGACTGGGCAGGTGATAAAGATGATTACATCTCAACCACCGGCTTCTTGGTCTATCTCGGTAAAAACCCTATTGCTTGGTCCTCTCGCAAACAATGAGCTCTCGCTCGCTCATCCACCGAAGCATAATTTCGGGCTGTTGCAGCCGCTACAGCAGAACTCATCTGGGTCAGAAACTTGTTACGAGAACTCGGCATCAACCTCCCTACTACCCCTGTCATTTACGGTGACAACCTTGGTGCAAATCACTACTCCGCAAACCCGGTTTTTCACTCAAGAATGAAACACCTTGCACTTGCCTTTCATTTTGTCCGAGAACACGTTACCAACGGCTCTCTTCATGTGCAACACATCTCCGGCAACGACCAGTTAGCAGATGTTCTCACCAAACCTCTCCCTCGTGCTCGTTTTGGTACACTACTCTCCAAGATTGGCCTTTTCCACGGAACGTCTATCTTGCGGGAGCCTGATAAGATTACTCAAGATCACTAAATATCTTCTTTAATATTATTGTTACCATTTGTAATTATCCTGTAAATATTCTCTAGTTTAGTCATTATCATTTCCTAAATATTGTAGCTTAGGGACCAAGATAGTCATGTATATAAACACTTGTAAAGATCATTATTCAGCAATGAAAATCATTCTTCAAACCCTACTGATATTGTTTCTCTATACCCACTTCATTAGTATGAGGCATTTTGGGGATGCCCAAAAACAAATCCGTGTGGGCTAGGCCCAAAGCGGATAATATCATACTAATGTGGAGAGTGGTGGTGGTGGTCGCGATCCCTACAAGTGGTATCAGAGCCATGGTTCGGATGGGCCTGACCGGGTGGATCGTGTGGTGGTCGCGATCCCTACAAGTGGTATCAGAGCCATGGTTCGGATGGGCCCGACCGGGTGGATCGTGTGTGTGCTTTATAGGGTGGGGTTCCCTTGTGTGACATTTGCGAATGGAGTTTTGCAATCGAGGGCGGTGGTGTTCCGCGGGCGGTTGGTACAAGCTTTCGCTCGATATGGGCCAGAGGAAACACTGCGGACCATAGCGGTGTGGTCCTTAGTTTGAGGGGATGATTGTTGGGGTGCAACCCAAAGTCCCACATCGGCAATTGAGCAAATAATTTCAAAGTATATAATAGCACCCACCCACTTTATTAGTATGATCCCTTTTGGAGGACGCCGAAAAACAAATCCGTGCGGGATAGGCCCAAAGCGGACAATATCATACTAATGTGGAGAGTGGTGGTGGTGGTCGCGGTTCCTACAGATTTGTAGGTTGTATAGTGGGTTATGAACCTCTTGAAAACTGATTTGAAAACTTGGAAGCGACTTAGGTATGGTTGGGAGGGCTCATCGATTTTAGGTGGCTTGGATGCATTGGGAAGCAGACTATGAACTAGTTGAAAAGGGGTGGATTAGAACAAAATGAGGAGGACAGTGGAAGACGGTGGAATGGTGGAACCATAGTTACCGGGAACTCCCAACCCCCCCTCGTTCCACGTTCCGGGTTCACAAGGGAACTCGGCCCAAAGTACTCAAACAATCGTACCGAAAAATAAGCGGTCATCAATGTAGAATCTTGTCTGCATTTACAGTCTTTTATGGTTATCCGCCTTTATATTATACTCTTTTATCTCCCTAAAAGTATATATGGAGTATATATATAAATATATGTAAGTGTGTGTGTATATATATGTTATTATATTCAACTTAGTGATGTGTTTTCAATATAGAGCGTACCACGTTCCCAATTGATCCTACCCCCAGCGTACCCAATACTTACCAAGTCACGGTCCTCGTTCCCTTACCCGTCCGGCGTCCTGAAACGTCCTACGTTCCTGGTAACTATGGGTGGAACAGCCGTCCTGGGAAATGAGAAAAGTGGGAAATGAGAAAAAGTGGTGGCATGTAAGGTATAGGAGTTCTCCTTGCGAGAGATGGCGAAGAAGTGGGCGAAAAAAGAGTTGGAAAGAAACATGATAACCGGCGAGAGGCCATTTTGGGTGAGTGGGTGACTTAAGGAGAGTTGGTAGTGTTAGACCATGTACAATGGCTAGTTGAGGGGGTGGTTGAGAAAACCTCAACTAGTTGAGGGCCTTCCAATGGTGAGTTGAGAGTGAGAGGGTTGAAGAGGAGAGTTGAGAAAACTCAACTGGGTTGGAGAAATTTGGGAGGGGCCCGGGAAGGACACTCGTCGCCCACTCCATGGCCACCACAGGAGCGTGGAGGACACTCTCCAGACAAGGAGAGTTGAAAAGCCTTTTGACCTTTTTTTTCGTCTCTTTTTTTTTATTGGGACACTTGTCTCATAGCTATTGGCTTCTTGTATTTTCGGATTAAATTCTTATCCCAATTATTTGAAAGCAAATTATTTTTTTTCACCAAATTCATCATTTTTTTCCCTCTATAAATTGATGTAAGTTTCATTTGATTTGGACACCGAAAAAAAGCCCTTTTTTCTCCCTATAAATTTCTTAATTATCCTTCTTTAACCCTTATTAAAAAAAAAAACTCTTTTCATCACTTGTGTCGCGAGCTAAGTTTATTGTAACTTTTCTTATTTTTAATAAAAAATTAAAAATCTCGTATTTATTTAATTGCAATTACAAAAAAAATAATTAAGTGTGAATTATTTTTTAATTATAAATGATTATTACTATTATCATTATATTAATCATAAAAATAAAGATTATAAATAAAATAAAAGTGGTGGGGTATAGAATGATGAGTTGGGAGGAGTTGAATTTTACTAAACCAACCATTGTAGGGGGTATAGTTGAAAGGGTAGTTGAAGTATTAGGTGGATGGAGAGAGAAGATGCGGTGGAGTGATATTAGGGTAGTTGAATAATTTTGGTGGTTGAGACCATTGTACATGGTCTTAGAGCAAAGTGAAAGTCTAAAAAAAACGTGTTTTACACTATCCTAGCGTAAAACGTGTTTTCCGTATGCGGAGTGACATTTTTGTAAATAAGTGGAATGTTATTACAAAGCGCGGTGACATTTTTGAAAATAACTAGAACTTATAAAAACACAACATACACTTTTCGATACTGTAGGTGACATTTTCTATTACTACAGCAGACACTTTTTAACACTAGAGAAGACACTTGTTTTTGGAACTTGTAAAAACTCACCAAACATATGTTGACAATGTAAGAGGCATTTTTCATTACTAGAGGAGGTAATTTGTAATACTAGGACAAACAATCTTAACATTACCATTAAAAGTGTCTGTTTGAATGTTTACAAGTGTCAGTTGAATGTTTTATAAGTGTAATATAAGAGTAGACTCTTTTTAACTCTTTCTTTAAGACTGAAAGAGGCACATAATGATACTAGAGGAGGCAATTACGTAAAACACGTTTTCCCATTCCTTAGTGTAAAACATGTTTTACACAAGAACGACTCTAGAGCAAAATATATAAAGAACAGTGTCAAGCGAAATAATCAAACACGAATACAAGAATTTACGTGGTTCACCAACTTTGCTACATCCACGGGCGGAGTGAGAATATATTATTAATCAATGGTAATTACAACAGACGATCTTCACTAATCTAGTTGCACGATATTTTGACAAATAATGCTGTCAACTTAAATATAGATATTAGATCTCTACTTATATCTCTCAAATCAAATATGACCGACCAAAAAATATGCTATGTGAGGGGTTAGTATTTATAGTCATAAATACCAAAACCCTAAGAAAAAAAGAGTCTTATTTCTTGTGTACAAAGTAAAGCTATTCTAATTAGAAATCTAATTTCCTAATTCTAGAATAATACTTTTACACAAATTGAGTACTAAATATTTAAAACGACACAAATAAAGTACTAAATATTTAAGATGAAGAGAGTCGTAAATTCAACCAAAAACAACTAAGCACGTCAACCTGCTTTCTGCTTTGTATATTTCCGGTTCATGCAAATCCTCCTAAGTTCTCATGAAAATGCCTTTAACCAAAATTCTGCACTACCAAGTGAGCACTTGAGTTGCGCACAGGGCAGGTCCTGTGATATTTGGTGCCAAATTGAGTTGAGACCCTTAATTTTTTTCGCATACAATAAATTCCAATGAGTGTGGGGTTAATTTTGAATCTTTACTGTTTTTCAGCCTTTCATCTCTGTAGTTCTTTCTATTGGAGGTGTTTATTCAGATTTTTCTTAGGCTTTAGAATTTTTAACATTAAGACCTAAATTGAATTAATGACTAACAACTAGGGATGACAACGGGTCGGGTTTCGTCAAAACCGAACTCAACCCTAATCTTAAAGGGGGTGACCCGAACCCGACCCGAAGAGAGTGAAACCCGAACCCGCCCCGAAGTGTATCAATATCTTATTTTTCAGCTCATATTTGCTTAGACTCAATCTATGTTTAAGCCTAAATTTGAACTATTTATACAAATCAGTCTTAAATCATCAAACCTCACCCACAAACAACTATAAAAATAAATTGAACAACACTTATAATGAGAATTGCAACCCGAACCCTACTTTTTCGGGGCGGATCACCTTCGGGTTCAGATCGGGTTCAGGCAAATTGCCATCCCTACTAACAACGAGATATGTAGAATATTAATAATTCTATCGAGTTTTTTTATTTGGGCAATTGAGTTTGGTATTAATTGGATTTATTAGATAATTGCGAAATGAATAGGAAGTTTTGATAAATTTAAAAGGGTGTAAAGAAATATTTCACGATCATTTAGTTACAAATGAAATAATAAAAAATATATTGCAGTAATGTTGAAATTAATGATTGTAAATTAAAATGTATTTTTAAAAGAAAATAAAACTTATTAATTAGGTTTTGAACAATATGAGAATATATGCTAAATTACCAAAAGCAAAGGGAGTAAAGCCTAATTAATTTGTCAAAGCTTGGAATGGAAGCACAAATAAAGAGAGATGGAGAGCCTAAAATCGAATAAAATTTGGGCCCTAAAATCGAACAAACTTTGGCAATCCAGCTTCACCGCTGGAACACTTCGGAGTGTTAGTATCAAAACCAGGTTTATTATACTCCCTCAGTCCCACCACCACAAGTGCTACCAACTCGTGGGGCACAATAATTAAGAAAAAGTTATTGGATGTGTGGTAGAAAATGAAGAGAGAGAATAAGTGGGGTTAAATAGTGGGGTTGTTTGAATAAAATGAGTGGTGGAAAATGAAGCGAGAGAATGAGTAGGGTTAAATGGTGGGGTTGGTTGAATATAAATATATTAAATTATTTCCATTTTGGGCAGTAGCACTTGTGGTGTGACGGACCGAAAAGGAAATTAGTAGCACTTGTGGTGGGACGGAGGGAGTATATATTAGGGGTGGAAATGGTTCGGCTCAAACCGCGGTTCGGAACCGAGCCGAGCCAAATCGTGCGGTTTAGCTCGGTTTTTAAACTTATGTGATTCAGCTCGGTTTCGAAAATTGATAAACCACACGGTTCGGTTTGGCTCACAGTCTGACCCTTCAAGCCGAACCGAGCCAAACCAAGCCGAACCGTTTCGAGCTGAACCACAAGCCGAATTGTCACGACTCGAAAACCCGTCTCTATTTTCTTAGTAATAAATATTTATTTATTTATTTGCTTATTTATTTATCTATTTAAATATTTATGTGTGCATTTTATGTTTCATAATATTTTATGCCTATCATTTTAATTGATCATTTGTGCTAGTATGAAGTAAGGGAATTATTAGAGAAGAGGATAATAAGAGTAGTAGTAGTAGTAGTAGTAGTAGAGGGGGCCTAGGTGTAACATTTTAAAATCATGCTACTTACTCCCTCCTTCTCCCTCACTCTCCTGCACACACACACACACACACACACTCAACCTCTCTCTCTCTCCATTGTTGAAGGTAAACTCCCTCTCCCTCTCTCATCATTTTGATCATCTTCCTCTCATTATTTCTTGGTGCTCATTTTATGAAAAATGCTTAGATCGTCGCTAGGATCGTAAAGAGCTAAGAAATTCCGAATTCCGTCATCTTTCATAAATTCCAAGTAAGTTGCTTTTCCCCCATTTATGCTAAAAATGTTCATCTTTAACTCCATTAATGCTCTAGTTGATTCATATGGCTTCTTTGGTTGATTTGAGAATTATTTGTAATTTATCCATTTTGTGAAATTTGGGTGTTTGAATCAACTCTTGGTTTGGATCGTTTGGGTTGCAAAATAAGTCTCTTGTAGGCATATATGTTGTTTTGGTTCATTGTTATGCTAGTTAGAAGTGTTGATTTTGTTTGGGTTGTGAAATGGTAAGAAAGTGGCTCAAACCCAGAAAAATGGCTCGATTTGGCTCCTCCGGCCAGGGAGGCGCGCGCACCCTTTTAAGGGAGGCGTGGGCTCCCTCTTATGCTTCAAAGTCTATACCTTCTGATCAAGGGAGGCGCGCGCACCATTTTAAGGGAGGCGTGCGCACCCTCATGTGTTTCAAAAACTCTACCTTCTGATCAAAGGAGGCGCGCGCACCCTTTTAAGGGAGGCGTGCGCACCCCCCCCCCTTTTTCTGTTCCCCAAGTTGTCCGTTTTACGCTCAATCTTCCGGAGGCCATAACTCCTTCATCCGGACTCCGTTTCAGGCGTGTAAACTATCGTTTTAAAGATCTCCTTGAGTACTACGAGATGAGTGAGTTTATTTAATTGAGTTACAGGTTCAGATTAGGTCGAACTTTCAGTAGTGTTCTATAACACAAAACGTTTAGAATTGGTCTAGGTTTTGAGTACTATTCTAGTTAACTTAAGTCAATATCGTGGGACACTTTATTGTTTGGAATTGGTTTCTTTGTGAACAAATGTGATATGGGAATTGATCAATTATTGTTTGAGAATGTTGGAACACTTTTATGATGTTTTGTTGGTTTAATTCATCTTTTATGGTGATTATTTGATATGGTTCCCTACTTTGGAATCATTAAGTGTTTATCAAGCTAGTATTTATTGCTTAGTGTTTAATTGAAAGTCCAGCTGGTATTTGTGGTTGTGTCGGGCGATGGGGAATATTATGATGGCAACGAGCCGAGTCCATTGTAGTGTTGTCCATTGTTTTGCCCTTATTTTCCTCTTCCAGATTGGCCTTGGTTGAGATGAGCTAACTCCTTTGTGAGTATTCTAGCTAGTTGGTTTTGGGTTATGACTTTGTGTCATTTTCCCTTGTTACTATTGGTTCTTGGTTTCGGTACCGGGGTTTTCTCTTCAGCTATTATGCTACTATGAAGATGGTTTGATTGGTTGATTGGTTGAAGCTGCGCAGCGATCCTTATGTTCTATCAGTTTGGGAAACCTTGGCTCAATATCCTTTGTTACTTGTTTATTTCCGCTGCTATCTGTTAACTGTTAATTGTTTCATGCTATGTGAATTTTATTATTGTTTATTGCATCATAGCATGTCATATAGTTGCATTAGTAACTTATTGAGATTTATCTCACCCCCTTTCTTTTATCTTTGTTTTTCCTTAACCCCCCCAGGAGGAAAGGAATAGGACTCGCTGATCACGAGGAGGACGTCGAGAGGGTTTGTGACTTTTGGGCAGGTGGTTATGTGGTTTGCATTACCTAAATGTAAAACCTTTTGGGAATAGTATTACCAAACTATGACGTCATTTAGATTTGTAATCTTTTGTATTTTGGTATAAGCTTGTGGAGCTTATACTAGTAGTATTTTATCGTTGTTAAAGAATGGATCTCTAAAACCTTGTGTTAAATCTTTTAGTATAAAATGAAATTTTTATCTTCAGTATTTTGGTGTTTATTGTTTTAAGTCGACGTCCAGCTGGCGAGCTCTCGGCCCGCGGGGTCGGGGTCGCCACAGTTGGTATCAGAGCTATGGTTTAGCTCTAAGTATAAGTATAGGTGGACTAGAATGACCTAGGAGGGTAGTTGTGTTCGGAGCGAGTAACGGTTGATGTTTCATGCAGGTATTTGTTCAAAATGGCTAGAAGAAGAGCTGGTGAAGGCCCCAGTGGGACTCCAAATCATAATGAGATACGGGAAGAAAATCGTGCGATGTTTCAGGGTATGTTTGAAGCGGCTATGAAAGCAATTCATGATCAAGGGCCGAGAGAGGAACATGTATCACCTCCACGATATGGGTTGGAGCAGTTCTTGAAGTTGAATCCGATTGAGTACGATGGTGAGCCTGATGTGAAAAAGGCTGAAATGTGGATTGAGTCAATGGAGAAGATCTATGATGTCTTTGGTTGCACGGACGAGGATAGGGTTCAGTTTGCGGCTTATAAGCTAGTTGGGGCTGCTGAATATTGGTGGAAGGCACTTAAGGCCAGTTGGGATGCGACTCTTGTACCTTATACTTGGGAGTTGTTTGTGAGAAAATTCAAGGAACACTTCATTCCTTTGGTTGATCAGAATAGGAAGGAGATTGAGTTCCTAAACTTGGAGCAGGGCTTGTTGACGATAGCTCAATACTCGGCTAAGTTCACAGAATTAGCTAGGTAGTGTGACTATCTTGTAAGAACTGAAGAACAGAAGGCAATGAGGTTTATCAGGGGCTTGAGGACGGCTATCAGAACTCAACTTATAGCCCAGAGAATTCAACTTTTTCAGGATACGGTGGACCGTGCCTACTTGATAGAGAAAGATATCGGAGAGCACAAGAGAAAGACGGAGGTAGCTAACACGGGTAAACAAGGGGGTCAGAGCAAGTCGCAACCACAACAGCGCTCGGATAACCGAGGTAATTCAGGAGGGCACTCTCAGTTCAAGGGACAACCAGTACTAAGGAATCCGGGTACTACTCCGGGGAATCAAGGGAATCAGAACAGGAGGCTCTGTGCCTATTGTCAGAAGGAAGGTCATTCGGAGGATAGGTGTTAGAAGAAGCAAGGAAAATGTACCAATTGTGGTCAGTTGGGACACTTTGCTAGAGATTGTCCGAGAAACAGAGGTCAACCATCGGGGGTAGGAGCTGGTGCTCCACAGGGTCAGAAGAGAGATGCAGTAGGGAAGCCTAAGGTTCAAGGAAGAGTTTTTGCTATGAACCAGCAGCAGACTACTGATGATCCTTCAGTGATAGGAGGTATTATTTCTGTGTCTAGTGTGAGCGCCCGTGCATTAGTAGATCCAGGATCATCGCATTCATATATATCTGTGCACTTTGCTTCTTTGCTAAATGCTTCATCTGAGTCCTTACCTTATGTGCTAGAGGTGTCAACTCCTATGGGAGAGTGCTTGGTTACTGATAAAGTGTTTCGTGCTTGTGATGTGCTTATTTGTGGTCATGTTTTGTGTGCGGATTTGGTAGTTCTTCCGATTCAAGATTTTGACGTTATTTTGGGTATGGATTGGCTGAGCAAATTTCATGCTTCAGTTGATTGTCGTAATAAGGTCGTTACTTTTTCTATTCCTAATGTGCCTAAATTTGTGTTTGAGGCTATTCCTTTGAGTAAAAATATTCGTATAATTTCTTATGTGAAAGCGAAGAGGTTGTTGCATCGTGGTTGTGAGGGTTATTTGGCTAGTGTGCTAGATACCAAGAAAGAGTCACCTGGGTTAGAGAGTGTTCGGGTAGTTAGAGAATTTCCTGATGTTTTCTCTTCAGAGTACAGTATGCCACCCGATAGAGAGATAGAGTTCTGTATAGATCTATTACCAGGTACAGCTTCGATTTCGAAAGCACCTTATAGGATGGCTCCAGCAGAGTTGAAGGAATTGAAGGTCCAGTTACAGGAGTTGCTTGATAGAGGATTTATTCGGCCTAGTGTTTCACCGTGGGGAGCACCGGTTTTGTTTGTAAGGAAGGAAGAAAGACGGTTCGTTGAGGTTGTGTATCGATTACAGAAAGTTGAATCAGGTAACGGTGAAGAACAAATATCCCCTACCTCATATTGATGATTTATTCGATCAACTTCAAGGGTCAGTGGTATTTTCTAAACTTGATTTAAGGAGTGGGTACCATCAGTTGAGAATTCGATCGGAGGATATTCCGAAGACTGCTTTTCGCACCCGATATGGTCACTATGAGTTCTTAGTTATGCCGTTTGGGTTGACTAACGCGCCTGCCGTATTTATGGACTTGATGAACAGGATTTTCCATCCTTATCTTGATATGTTCGTAGTGGTCTTCATTGATGATATACTCGTTTATTCCAAATCTCGAGGAGAGCACGAACAACATTTGAGGACATTTTATCAGTACTCACAAAGGAACAGTTATTCGCGAAGTTTAGTAAGTGTGAGTTTTGGCTCGAGAAAGTTTCATTTCTGGGTCATGTTATTTCTAAAGATGGGATTTTTGTGGATCCCTCGAAGATAGAAGCTATTGTTTATTGGAAGAGACCCGAGACAGTGACTGAGATCCGGAGTTTTCTGGGGTTAGCCGGGTACTACAGGAGGTTTATAGAAGGGTTTTCGCGGATTGCTACACCGATGACTCAGTTGACCCGAAAGAATGTTCCGTTTGAGTGGACCGAAAAATGTAACAACAGTTTTGAGGAGTTGAAGAAGAGGTTGACTACCGCACCGATTTTGACATTGCCTAACGGGAATGATGACTTGGTGATTTATAGTGATGCATCGAAGGAAGGCTTGGGTTGTGTCTTAATGCAGAATGGGAAAGTGATTGCGTATGCTTCGAGGAAATTGAGTCCGAGTGAACAGAATTATCCTACTCACGACATGGAATTGGCAGCTATCGTATTTGCTCTTCATAAGTGGAAACACTATCTTTACGGGGCAAAATTTGAGATTTTTACGGATCACAAGAGTTTGAAGTATCTTTTCTCCCAGAAGGAACTTAATAACCGACAACGCAGATGGATGGAACTTTTGAAGGATTATGATTGTAAAATATCTTATCATCCGGGGAAGGCGAATGTTGTAGCCGATGCGATTAGTAGAAAATTTTATGTGGCTTCGATGATGGTTCGAGAGTGGAAAATGCTTGAGGATGTTCGAGACTGGTGTCCTCGTGAATCGAGACATGGGGCTATTTTTGCGAATATTAGGGTATCTCCGACCCTAATTCAAAGAATAAAGGAAGCTCAGAAAGAAGATCCAGAGTTAGTGAAAATAATGGGTAAAATGAAAGAGAAGAACTTCGAGGATTTTTCTATCAGTCCGAATGGAGTGTTAACTTATCGTGGACGTTTGTGTGTGCCCGATGTTGGTGGTATAAAAAGGCAAGTTTTAGATGAGGGTCATAAATCGAGATATACTATTCATCCCGGTAGTACGAAGATGTACCAAAATCTGAAACAACATTTCTGGTGGAACAACATGAAGAGGGAAATAGCTGAGTATGTATCGAAGTGTTTAACTTGTCAGCAGGTCAAAGCTGAGCATCAGAGACCCGCAGGACTACTTCATCCATTAGAGATTCCGGAGTGGAAATGGGAACATGTGACTATGGATTTTGTTACGGGACTACCTCGTACCCGTAGGAAGTATGATAGTGTTTGGGTGATCGTGGATAGACTAACCAAGAGTGCTCATTTCTTACCGATTGATATTAGATACTCGATGGAAAAGCTTACGACCCTTTATATTAATGAGATTGTGAGATTGCATGGGGTTCCGGTTAGCATTGTGTCAGATCGTGACCCGAGATTTACTTCTAGATTTTGGAAGGCATTGCAGGCAGCTTTGGGTACAGATTTGAGATTCAGTACAGCAGTTCACCCTCAGACCGACGGTCAATCCGAGAGGACTATTCAGATTTTAGAAGACATGTTGCGAGCTTGTTCGATAGACTTTTCTGATTCTTGGGATATGCACTTACCTTTAGTGGAATTTTCTTATAATAACAGTTATCAGGCTAGCATTGAGATGGCTCCTTACGAGGCTTTTTATGGGAGAAAGTGTAGATCACCTATCTGTTGGGATAAGATCGGGGAAGCGAAGATATGGGGTATTGATTTGATTCAGGATTCAGTCGAGAAAGTCAGAGTTATTCGAGATCGATTGAAGACAGCCCAGAGTCGACAAAAGAGCTATGCCGATCACCGAAGACGGGATCTTAACTTTCAGACCGGAGACTTTGTACTCTTGAAGGTGTCTCCGAAGGTTGGTATTAAAAGGTTTGGGAAAAAGGATAAATTGGCTCCGAGGTTTATTGGACCGTTTGAGATTTTGGGAAAAGTGGGGCTTCTTGCATATCGGCTTGCGTTACCATCTTCTTTAGACCGGTTGCATAACGTCTTCCATGTTTCTATTATTCAGAAGTATTTGCATGATCCATCTCACGTGTTACCGAGGGTACCTGAAGATATAGAACCTCACATGTCATATGAGGAACGACCGGTTCAGATTCTGGATACCAAAGTGCAAGAGTTTAGGAATAAAAGCATTACGTTGGTTAGAGTGCTGTGGAGGAATCACAATGTCGAGGAATCAACGTGGGAGCTTCGAGAAGAGATAGAACGGAAATATCCGTGGCTTTTTGTTTCGGGTAAGTACCTTTAAAATTCGGGTCGAATTTTCTTTAAGGAGGAGTGAATGTCACAACCCGAAAGCCCGTTTCTATTTTCTTAGTAGTAAATATTTATTTATTTATTTATTTTCTTATTTATTTATCTATTTAAATATTTATGTGTGCATTTTATGTTTCATAATATTTTATGCCTAGCATTTTAATTGATCATTTGTGCTAGTATGAAGTAAGGGAATTATTAGAGAAGAGGATAATAAGAGTAGTAGTAGTAGTAGTAGTAGTAGTGGTAGTAGTAGTAGTAGAGGGGGCCTAGGTGTAATATTTTAAAATCATGCTACTTACTCCCTCCTTCTCCCTCACTCTCCTGCACACACACACACACACACACTCAACCTCTCTCTCTCTCTCCATTGTTGAATGTAAACTCCCTCTCCCTCTCTCTTCATTTTGATCATCTTCCTCTCATTATTTCTTGGTGCTCATTTTATGAAAAATGCTTAGATCGTCGCTAGGATCGTAAAGAGCTAAGAAATTCCGAATTCCGTCATCTTTCATAAATTCCAAGTAAGTTGCTTTTCCCCAATTTATGCTAAAAAAGTTCATCTTTAACTCCATTAATGCTCTAGTTGATTCATATGGCTTCTTTGGTTGATTTGGGAATTATTTGTAATTTATCCATTTTGTGAAATTTGGGTGTTTGAATCAACTCTTGGTTTGGATCGTTTGGGTTGCAAAATAAGTCTCTTGTAGGCATATATGTTGTTTTGGTTCATTGTTATGCTAGTTAGAAGTGTTGATTTTGTTTGGGTTGTGAAATGGTAAGAAAGTGGCTCAAACCCAGAAAAATGGCTCGATTTGGCTCCTCCGGTCAGGGAGGCGCGCGCACCTTTTTAAGGGAGGCGTGCGCTCCCTCTTATGCTTCAAAGTCTATACCTTCTGATCAAGGGAGGTGCGCGCACCATTTTAAGGGAGGCGTGCGCACCCTCATGTGTTTCAAACACTCTACCTTCTGATCAAAGGAGGTGCGCGCACCCTTTTAAGGGAGGCGTGCGCACCCCCCCCCCCTTTTCTGTTCCCCAAGTTGTCCGTTTTACGCTAAATCTTCTGGAGGCCATAACTCCTTCATCCGGACTCCGTTTCAGGCGTGTAAAGTATCGTTTTAAAGATCTACTTGAGTACTACGAGATGAGTGAGTTTATTTAATTGAGTTACAGGTTCAAATTAGGTCGAACTTTCAGTAGTGTTCTATAACACAAAACGTTTAGAATTGGTCTAGGTTTTGAGTACTATTCTAGTTAACTTAAGTCAATATCGTGGGACACTTTATTGTTTGGAATTGGTTTCTTTGTGAACAAATGTGATATGGGAATTGATCAATTATTGTTTGAGAATGTTGGAACACTTTTATGATGTGTTGTTGGTTTAATTCATCTTTTATGGTGATCATTTGATATGGTTCCCTACTTTGGAATCATTAAGTGTTTATCAAGCTAGTATTTATTGCTTAGCGTTTAATTGAAAGTCCAGCTGGTATTTGTGGTTGTGTCGGGCGATGGGGAATATTATGATGGCAACAAGCCGAGTCCATTGTAGTGTTGTCCATTGTTTTGCCCTTATTTTCCTCTTCCAGATTGGCCTTGGTTGAGATGAGCTAACTCCTTTGTGAGTATTCTAGCTAGTTGGTTTTGGGTTATGACTTTGTGTCATTTTCTGTTGGGTATGCCCACATATATCTCAGTTTTAATGTAATAGGATTTATTAGATTTGATTGATCCATCACCTAAGTTTGATTTCATGGACTTTAGACCCACATGTAAGAAGTATTTATACTTCATTTTTTTAGGTTGTCCATTGTTATAAAATAGGCTTAGAAATAGGGCAAGAAGATCAAGATTCAAGAAAAATCACTCAGTGAGTTTGAGCCGCGCATATGCGCCTCCACGCGCCACCCGCCTTCTTTTTTCGCGCCATGCGCCATTTAGATCGCGCGCATAAGGATTTCTTCATGAGCTATATTTCGAGCCTCTGCGCCCCTTGGTTTAAGCGCACACTTAATGTGCGCCTCTTGGCTCAAACGCGCCTCAAAGTGTTTATTCAACACTCAGTGATTTATTGAAGATTCAAAGACTTGAAGAGAATTCAAATTACGCCAATGATCCAACGGTGGTTAAAAGATGCATATGCGCCTAATCTGTTGACACGTGTCCATAACGGTCACATTTATGTTGAGTGTTAAAATGGCCACAATATATGCTTGCTCTAATCAACGAGCGATAGCTCATCTTATCCACAAGGATTTCCAACGGCTAGTTTTTCGAAGTTCACTATAAATACCCCATAACTTCAACATTTTGAAGTTGCTGAGTTTTGCTAAGAATTTCAAGAATTTCTCTCTCAAAGCATTTGTTGAAGATTTGAAGATTGCCTTCGTTTTTCCAGAATTTCTCAAGAACATCTTCATACCTTCATCCTTAGCCCAGATCTTCAAGCTATAACACTTTAGTTTCATTGTGCTCTAAATCATAAAGATCTAAAGAGCCTTGATACTAAAATCACACACGCACCTCTTTAAGTTTGATCACTTAGATCCTTCTTTTAGAGATACACCGGTTATTGTTTTGGATTTGTTCATTCATAGAATATTAGATCTTGAGTTAGTGTAGAAGCTCAAAAGTTGTAATTTGTAACACTCACTCATTATATAAGATCTCCATTAGAAATCCAAGACTAACCATCTTGATAGAGGACGTAGATCTTTCATTGATCGAACCTCTCCAAATAGCTTGTGTTATTATCTTGTCATTTACTTTCAAGTTATTATCTTCACTCACTATTTGCTTGTTTACTCATTATAGATTGATTGAACTGAATTGTGTTGTGTTGTTATTTCATTTGCCTTAGTTTCTTATTTCACCCACTTTGAGCCAAAATCCTTAGTGTGTGTGTGCGCCCTCTTTATCACACTTTGCGCCTATTTTCATAACTAAATTCCGCTGTGCATTTCACTCACTCACTTAGGCGCATTTCATAACACTTACTTGATAAAGTGCGCATTTGCAATTGAGTTTATCAAGGGTACGAAAAGAATTTTAAAACAGCTATTCACCCCCTCTCTAGCTATTTTTCATACCCTTGTTGCCCTTTGGGACCAACAAGTGGTATCAGAGCGAACACCTTTATAAAACATTTTTCGTTTTTCAAGCTTAATAGCTTGTGTGCCGATTCTAAATGGCAAACTCAAAACCTATGGCAACTGCAAACTACACTCACGTTCCGGTCTTTGATGAAGATCATTTTGACGTGTGGAAATTCAGCATATTGACTCATCTCAACTCAATCGATGAAAGGCTCCATGACACCGTCGTTTATGGACCTTATATTCCGATGAAGGTAAATCCAAATCCACGCACCAACGCTGCCCAACCTACAGTTCTAAAATCAAGGGAAGAATGGACCGAGGAATAAATTAGAAGAGTTGCAAATGATGGCAAAGGAAGAAACATTCTCCTAAGCACTCTAAGCACGGCTATGAAACAACAAGTCATGCATTGTGCTACTGCTAATGAGCTATGGGATGCTATTGAAGAGCATATAGAAGGAGACACGGTTTGCAAGGAGAACAAGAAATACGAAGTACAAAAGAGGTTCAACAATTTCTCTCAACTCCCCGGTGAAAACTTAAGGCAAACTTATGAACGCTACTGTGAAATTATCAATCTATGTATTTCACTTGGCATGAAGTTTACCAACAAAGATTTGAATGTAAATTTTCTACAAGCTTTTGGATCAAGATACCTACATAAATCTAGCGCTCTTGAAGACGCTGGAACTTTAGACGTATGGACATTAAGGAACCTTTATGCAAATCTCAAAGTTTACGAACTCAAACTCCAACGAATCAGCGAAACTGAAGGAAAGTCAAAATCTATGGCTATGGTGGCGCACAGAGAAGCTGCGACTGCACCTGCGCCTGTTCCTGCGCCAGTACACGATGAGAAAAGTTCCGATCCCAAAATTTCTACTTCTGAGCTATTGGACATGGATGATGAAGACTTCGCTTTATTTGTGAAGAAATTTCAAAAGTTCAGAAAATTCTCAAGACCCAGCTCAACCAACAAATATCAAGGATCTACCAGCAAAGCTCCTCAAAAGTTTACAAGGAGCAGTGATTCAAAAAGAAAAGAAGATCTTGTTTGTTTTAATTGCAGGAAACCCGGACATTTTGCATCAAGCTGCCCAATCCCTAAATTTGAATATATGCAGAAGAAGAGCAGCCATACTCCCAAATTTACTCCCAAGTTCACTCGTCACAAGGGAATGATTGCTGAAGAAGAAGCACCAGCAAATGAGCACAACACTTGGATTGAAACAGACTCCGATGAGAGCGATGAAGATTCTGATGATGGACTCGTTTGTTTGATGGAAAATGATGATAAAGTTGATGCTTATGATTCTGATGATGACTTCTCCAAGGATGTTCCCGATATGAATGCCTTGAATAAACCTATCAAGAAATCTGCAGGTTTTCAAGAAGTGAAAAAGAAGAAAGGACCAACCATCAGCGAGCTCGTTGAACAAGGATTTCTCACTCCGGCTCAAAACGATGGTGGATTGTTATTCTCACGATGTGATCTTGGTGCAAGGAACAAATTGAGAAAAGGAGCATACATTAGACCTCAAGTTGAACCAACTGCTCCAATCTCCAAAATCAATGATGATGAAGTGATTGTTGAACAAGAAAAATTGTTCAAGAAGGCCGAAAAGGTAATCACTAGATTTGATAGTATGAAGGAAGCTTTAGCACTATCATGTGATGAAATTTCCCAGCTTAAGACCGAGAAATCTCTACTTAAATCTGAACTCACCCTCCTTAAGGAGAAGATAAAGAGCATGACTCCTCTTACTGTTAAAAACACTTTTCTAACAGAACAGAACTCACTTCTTAAAGTTCAAAACGATGAATTGGTTGCTCAAATTACTGATCTTAAAAAGATTACAAATGAGTGGTCCAATTCTCGTGTCACTATGGAGAATATATTTGAGTCCCAAAAAGTCAGTGGTGATAAAAGTGGCTTGGGATTCTCATCAACTAGTGACAACTTTAAATGTGATGTTTGTGCTGAAAGAGATAGTGAATTTTCTCATCAACAAACTTTTGAAATTCCCAAGGAAAAACATTCTAATTCAATGGGTAAAGGACAGAAAAAAGTCAAGAGACAAACATTCCATTATGTCTACCCAACGAAGCAATTTGGGAAAGCTAATGGGAAAGATATAGCTACAGATGAACCATCTCCTAGCAAAATCATTCTTGAAAATAGGCGCGCTCCTTCTCCGAGTGCTCATTATGCGCCTAAGAGCCACGCGCCTCATCGCCGTGCGCCTCATCGCCCTATGCGCCCTCCAAGAAAAAGCGCTCCAAAATTTCAAAAGAAAGATTTTGTTAAGGGTAGTTCATCTGACCCAAAGAAGAATGCCATCCCCAAGAAAAGTAAAGAGTTTGTGAAAACTCACGTGATTGGTGGCTTTCATCATTGTTCCATTCGTGATTGTTCAGGACACAAGGCCGTGGAATGCCTTTTGCGATTCACTCCCAATGCCAAAGGACATAAAAATCCTAAGGTCAAGCAAGAGTGGGTTGTCAAAAGTTGCTAACCCTAGGACCCAAAAGGAATAAAGGGGACCTGCTTAAATGTCTATATTTCAGGTTCTTTGTTTCATGGCTGGATCTTCAAAAGCTAGAAATTATGAATGGATTCTCGATAGTGGGTGTTCAAGACACATGACTGGAGATGAATCCTTATTAGAAGATGTCCATGAAGAAAGAGGTCCCTCCGTAACATTTGGTGATAATAACAAAGGTCAAGTTGTAGCATATGGAAAGCTCAAGAAAGACAAAGTGTGCATTGAAAGAGTCTCACTCGTCGAAGGGCTCAAGCACAACTTATTATCCATATCTCAATTCTGCGACAAAGGATTAGAATGCCATTTCACTTCAACGCAATGTCTTATCAAGAATGGCAAAACTTGAGCTATCTTACTCACGGGATATCGTAAGACAAATATTTATATTATTGATTTCCATAGTATGAACTCTAGTACTAATCTTTGTTTTGTAGCAAAAAGTGTGAACGAAAATAGTTGGCTGTGGCACAAGCGCTTAAGTCACTTGAACTTCAAGTATCTATCTAAACTCAGCAGGAATAATCTTGTCAAAGGACTTCCCAAGGTTGCTGATCATCATGACAAAAAGTGCGCCGCGTGTCAACTTAGCAAACAACCGAAGCAGTCATTTTCAAGCAAGTCAAATCCTTCAACTACTAGATGTTTGCAACTGCTTCACATTGATCTATTTGGACCAGTCACCACCGCAAGTATTAGAAGAAACAAGTATACTCTAGTTGTGGTGGATGATTATTCAAGATATACATGGGTGGAGATGATGATTACAAAAGATGATTGTTATGATATTCTCACTACCTTATTTCGACTGCTCCAAACCCAAAAAGAAGATGACATCGTTAGTGTTCGATCCGACAATGGAACAAAATTCAAAAACAACGGTGTTGCTCGATATTGTGAAGATCATGGGATAGATCACAACTTTTCAACCGCCGGAGTCCCTCAACAAAATGGCGTTGTTGAACGAAAGAATAGGACGTTGATTGAAGCGGGAAAGACGATGATAGCTGAAGCTAAATTGCCTAAGTACTTTTGGGAAGAAGCTATCAACACTGCATGTTTTACTCAAAATCGTTCCTTCATCAACAAACTTCACAACAAGACTCCGTATGAACTTTGGCGTGGTAGAACTCCCAACATTGCATTCTTCAAGATCTTTGGTTGCAAATGTTATATCCTCTACAATGGAAACGAACATAGAGGTAAATTCGATGCCAAAGCCGATGAAGGTATTTTTGTTGGGTATGCCAAACACTCTAAAGCTTTTCGTGTTTTTAATAGAACTACATTAGTGATAGTTGAATCTGTACATGTTACATTTGATGAACATTCTCTCCTTGAGCCACATTTGGCTCCAAATGTTGTTGATGATTCTATTTAGCTAAATGATACAGGTGCTCCTATTTATGTTGCGCCCACTCAAGATCAGAATCTATCAACACAAGGAAATCCATCTACATCAAATGTGCCTAATTCAATACATAATGCGCCTGGTGAATCCTCTATTGCGCCTCATTCCAATGATGCGCCTCATGATTCCTCTCACGCGCCTATTTCTACTGCTGCATCTGGTGTAGACCCAATTTTCGATTCTGATCCAGTTCAACCCCCAAATTTCAATGACTTTGAATCTGGTGAAGATGTACCAATTGAAGACCTTCAAGTTACTACGACTCAATCTAACTTACCTCCTGAAATTCGTGAAGTTAGAGGTCACCCAATTGCTAATATCATCGGTGATCTACAAGTTGGTGTTCGTACAAGGAGATCTACAAACTTTGATGCTTACACTGCTTTTATCTCTCAAATTGAACCGAAGAAGGCTGATGAAGCGCTCCAATATCCTAATTGGGTTGTTGCAATGCAAGAAGAACTCAATCAATTTGAACGATGTAAGGTTTGGACTCTAGTTCCTAGACCAAATGATCATGGAGTGATTGGTACAAAATGGGTGTTCAAGAACAAGATGGATGAAAATGGAACCATCACGAGAAACAAAGCAAGATTGGTTGCTCAAGGCTATAGGCAAGAAGAAGGAATTGACTACGATGAAACTTTTGCGCCCGTAGCAAGACTTAAAGCTATCAGATTATTTCTAGCTTGCGCCGCTCACAAGAACTTCAAGTTATATCAAATGGACGTGAAGAGCGCGTTTCTAAATGGTGACCTCCAAGAACAAGTCTATGTTGCTCAACCACCTGGGTTTGAAGATTCACTATTTCCAAATCATGTGTACAAACTCCAGAAAGCTTTGTATGGACTCAAACAAGCACCAAGAGCATGGTATGATACACTATCAAAGTTTCTCATCGAAAAAGGATTCACTCGCGGTAAAATCGATACAACTCTTTTCATTTCCAAACATAATGGTCATAAATTACTTGTTCAAATTTATGTTGATGATATTATATTTGGTTCTACTAATGAATTGTTGTGCAAGCGCTTTGAGAAACTAATGAAGAGCAAGTTTGAAATGAGCATGATGGGAGAACTCACATTCTTCCTCGGGCTTCAAATCAAGCAAATGAGTGAAGGCATCTTTATCAATCAAGCCAAATACACAAAGGACTTAATCAAGAAATTTGTACTTGAGAATTCCAAAGCATACGATACTCCAATGGCCACGGGCAACAAACTCGACAAAGACTTAAAAGGTAAACGTGTTGATCAAACGCTCTATCGAGGTATGATTGGCTCACTCCTTTATCTTACTGCTAGTAGGCCCGATATTATGTTTAGTGTTTGTGCTCGTTATCAATCCGACCCTAGAGAAGCACACTTAATTGCTGTGAAACGTATTATAAGATATCTCTCCGGTACTGTTAACCTTGGAATTTGGTACACCAAAGATTCGAACTTTAAACTTGTAGGTTATTCAGATGCGGATTATGCAGCGTGCACAATTGATAGGAAAAACACTAGTGGCACTTGTCATTTCCTCGGATATCGACTTGTGTCATGGGCAAGTAAGAAACAAGCTTCTGTATCTGTCTCAATAACCGAAGCCGAATATATCGCTGCGGGAAGTTGTTGCTGTCAAATACTTTGGATGAAGCAACAATTGGTGGACTATGATATCATCGAAGAAAATTGTCCCATCTACTGCGACAATACATCAACAATTGTGGTTTCTGAAAATCCTGTCATGCACTCAAAGACCAAACACATCGACATCAAATATCACTTCCTCAAAGACAACATGGAGAAAGGAAATATACATTTGGAACACGTGGGTACCGACTATCAAATCGCCGACATTCTAACGAAAGCACTCGACGCGAAACTGTTCATGTTTTTGAGAGGTGAAATGGGTATGCTTGAACTCAACTAAATTCAATATAGTTTTGTCAATACTAATGATTTTATGTTTTGTTGAGTTATGAGTATATTAGGTACAAATGTTAGATCAATTTTTCAAAGTTTCAGGGAAACTATGCGCCATCTATGCGCCTTACTAACTGCGCGCCCAACTCTTATTTCTGCGCGCTCAATCTCTATGCGCACCTTATACCTCACTCTGCGCACCTATACTACAAAGAATTTTATCATTCCTACGCGCCTAAGAACAGAGTATTGCGCCTCACTCACCTGCGCTCCCAAAGCAATTTCTGTGCACTGTTCATTATGCGCTCCTGTAAGTGAAATGCGCCTCTCATGCGCGCATTAACTATTGCGGCTCAATCAATACTCAAAATTTAATATCAATGATTGAACGTATTCAATACACAAGTACCAGGTATGTTTATTCTGTTCATTTATTATTGGAATTTTTGTCTTTTGACATTCCATTAATTGTTCAAGGGTACTTGTGCAATTAAATTTTTCCCTCGTTTTACGTTTTTCGAAAAATTTTATTTTCTGGGGATATATTTCTTGCACCCCAAACTTACACCAAAATAGATGTTTTTGGTGTTTGTGCAAAAAATTTAGTCAAAATTGCTCTTACACTTAAAGGGAAAGTGGAGCAGTTTTTCTAAACCCAAAATGTCACATCATGACACTTTAGGTCATTCAGCCATTAATGCCCTTCAAATCCCAAAAATCCCTCATTAATGAACGTCCTTTTTGTCATGATGAGCCGCCTTTTTCAAAATCCCTCATTAATGCCATCCTTTCAACTTCCAATTTTTTTTAAATTTTTTACTGTATTTTTTCCTTATCAGTGAAATATTTTGAACCTAACCTATATATATCAATCATCACCCACTCCCTCCTACCAACTCAGTCTCTCTCTCTCCCCGATTCTCTCTCTCTCGTCTCTCTCTCTCCCCAACTCTCTATATCTCTCTCTCATTTTCTTCTTCATTTTCTATATATATTTATAAGTTTATGGGTCCTAAGAAAGCATCAACATCTACACAAGACGAAATGGTATGAATTCTCAACCCTTAAACTCTTTATATTTCTGAATTATTTTTCCTTTTTCGTCATTTTTTAGTGTTCTTCGTTTTTTTTTAACCCGGATTCATTTTTCCTTGATTTTTCTTGTTTCGATGATCCGTTTTCTATATCGTTTGTTGGGTTGTGTTCAATTCTTGTTTTCGAATCCGTTATATCCAACATTTTTACGATCAATGCTTTCATCATTGCAAATCTGAATTTTTGGTTTCAAAACTTTTCAAATTTTTCGGTTCTTCTTTTGTTCATTGTGCTCTCATTGTTGATTTGTTCATGTTTTTGTTTACATATTTAGATTCCTTATTGTCATGCGATCATTTTGATATATTATTTGTCTGTTTTGGTGAAGTTTCATGATTTTCGTGTTCTTGGTGTTCTTCGAGCATTCAAGGGTCGTTCTTCGTGTTCTTCGTCATCCTTGCATGTTTTGGTCTCTAAAATTTTCTATCTTGTTTTCGAAAATTTGTACTTTTTGATTTTCATTTCTTTCATTTGAATGCTTGATATTTTTTTTTTTGCGTGTTTTTGCTAAGTTAAAATTTTCACGCGATATGCGCCTATATACTTCGTTATGCGCCTAATTACTTTATGCGCCTGAATGCTTTCTGCGCCTCTACTTGTATATGCGCCTAAATCATTCTGCGGCTAAAACCTTATGCGCCTAACTTTGTACTTAGTCAAATTTCGTTGTTTTAATTTTTCCTTAGTATTTACATAGAACCATAATATGAGCCTTGTATTCCTATGCGCCTTTAAAATTTCATGCGCCTAATCCAATCATGCGCCCTATCTCTCTATGTTTTTGTGCGCCTGATTCTATTATGCGCCTCTCAATTCTTTATGCGCCTATATTACTTTGATCATCTTATGTCTCTATGCGCCTCTTTCGCTTCTAAAATCAATCAATGTTTATTTTTTTCAGGACCTTGCAAATTTCAAATTAGAAGAAACTCTTGATCTGTTAGAGTTATCTGGTGAAGTTGTTGGAAGAGAAATAATAAAAACCCTGCGCGTAGCTGGTCTGCTCCCTTTGTTCACAATGGACCAGTCCTTTTATTCTCCGCTCCTCGTGGATGAGTTCTTTTCCACCGCTGTTCTAGTGGAAATTTATGTTAATGGACGCACTCACTACAGAATTGAGGCTCGCGTTTAAAATATTGACGTCCATATTTCCTCGTCTGTGATTCGACACTTACTCAGTTTTCCATCTACGGGTGACGATCGCATTATTGGGCGTCCGATGACTTACTCTATTGATGATCAGAACAGGATGGCTGCTTCACTTCTGAATATTCCCACACTTCAAAATAATATCAAAAACACTGAAATTCAAGATGGTGGAGAACTATTGACTCACATTGCGCACTTGGTGGGAACTTCGATTGTATTCAAAACCGGGAACGTGAACCGATTCACGGTGGAACAATGGGAATACACAACTGCCATCATGGCCAAGGAGAAGCTTCACTGGCCTCACATTTTGTTGCGTGAGAAGATTGACAAATATGTGAAGAACAAGAGTGATGGAAAGACCATGTTTCGCTCTCACTGCCTTCTTCTCACAAAACTTTTTCTAACTTACCCTGAGTTAGTTAAATTTTTGAATGAGAATCCTGAGTATAAAATTGATGATGTTCCAACGTTTGGAAAAGCGAACTTGGACCTCAAAAAGCGCAGAAAGAAGCCTGTAAAGCGCGCCAAGGGCATTCAAATCAAAACATTTGAAGGCTTAATCGATGAAGAAACTGAATCAGACGAAGCGCCAGTTCTTAAAGGCGCACCTTTAAAGAAAAGCGCAGTAACGGCAAGCGCAACTCAAAGCGCTAATCCCTTGCCAGGCACAGAGAAAAGCAAAGGAAAACGGGTGGTTGATGACCCTCCTCGTGCGCCTATCAAACGTACAAGATTTGAATCAGATGAAGATCGTGATCTAAGGCTAGCGCAGGAAGCCAGCAGACTTGAGGCTCAAAGAAAAAGAGATGAAGATTTTCAAGCCAAGCAAGCTGCTGAGTCAGAGAAGCTAGAGCGCAAGAAAGGCGCTGGTTCAAGCGCTGATGTTGAGAAAGGCTCTTTTATTTCTACGCCTACCCAGCGCGCGCCTACTCAACGCGCCCCCGCTCCCCGTGCGCTTCCTGTCAAAATTCAATAGACCAAAGTGTCAAGGGTACAACTCCTGTCTGATTTTTTTGGCGATGATGTTTCAGACATAGATGAACCAGTTCAGGGGGAGCAAGAGACCATTCCTCAGCGCACTCCTTCTCCAGTTGCGCCTCCACCTCCTTCTGGACCAGATCTAATCACAATGGAAACAGTTGATGTTGAAACTGTTGACATGGAAACTGTTGATGTTGAAACTGAAGATGAATATGCGTCTCCTACTCTTTCACCTCCTCATGCGCCTCCGTCTCCTATTGCGCCTCTGCAAACTGATGCGCCCCAGTCTACACCTGCGCCTCCTCCATCTGCTCCAGATTTGAGCGAAGTACTTACTATTCTTCAATCTTTGCAGCAGGGGCAAGAAAATTTAGAACAAGGCCAGACGCAGATAAAGTCTCAATTTGAGCTTCTTACTTCCTTACTTACTGATCAATCTGAAGAGATCGCTGCCATTAAGGGGGAGATGAATTCTCTCAAGGACAAACTTTCTGCTCCTACTCCTCCTCCGGCGCAGACTCAGGTTCAACCTCATTCTGATCAGGCGCAAACCACCTCTTCTGCGCCTACTTTCATACCTCAGTCTGCTGCGTCTCAATCCAACATGAACGTGTTAGTATCAAAGTTGGATGTTTTGAAAGGATTGGTCGTTACTCACTTCACTGCTGCTCACTCGAGCTCAGATAGACGTGCCGAACATATTTCTTCTGACATTATCACGGCTCAAAATGCCATTGAAGCTCACATTCAAATCTTAGAAGAAAATATTTCTCAGCAGCAGCAAATCACTCAGCGCTCCATTGATGAATACCAAAACATCAATGTGAATCACTTGAGTTACATCAGAGACGGTATCACTGCCACTCACTCTAGTGTCACTGACACTCAGGGCTTAGCGAACCGTACTCATCAGCTCGCTAAACAGATTCAGCGCTCTGTTTCAGAGATCGTTGAAGGATTGAAGGACGATGATGCGCCTCCCAACCCTTAGTTTCTATTTTTGATTGTAAGTTATTAGAATCTTTTGTAATAGAATCAACTCTTTTGTGTTAGTGATTTTGTGCTTACTTGTTTTAGCACCTTTTGTCTTTGTTCTATTCAAAACTTGTAATATGTAACTCCTACACCCCAAGTTTTAATGAGAACAATACATCACTTATTATCAAACCTTGTTCACTCAAACTCCTTGTTTGTAGAACAATGAATATTGTTTAAATTCATATGCATCATATTGAATTGTGTCATACTTTAATGCATTGAGTTTAAACTTGTTTAAACACATTTCAAAACTAAAAATCATATATCATTTTGAATGTGTTGAACTATTGTTTCTATCTTTCCATATGTAATGTGTTATCCTTTTTGGAATAGATTAGAAATCTATATCTTGGACTAGTGTGTGCATTAACTTAAGACATGATTTATCAAAGTTATATATTTGAACATGTTTTTATCAAGTATAATGTTTGTCCTTGATATAGTAGGTAATGGCATCAATCAAATAGGGGGAGATTGTTGGGTATGCCCACATATATCTCAGTTTTAATGTAATAGGATTTATTAGATTTGATTGATCCATCACCTAAGTTTTATTTCATGGACTTTAGACCCACATGTAAGAAGTATTTATACTTCATTTTTTTAGGTTGTCCATTGTTATAGAATAGGCTTAGAAATAGCGCAAGAAGATCAAGATTCAAGAAAAATCACTCAGTGAGTTTGAGCCGCGCATATGCGCCTCCACGCGCCACGCGCCTTCTTTTTCCGCGCCATGCGCCATTTAGAGCGCGCGCATAAGGATTTCTTCATGAGCTATGTTTCGCGCCTCTGCACCCCTTGGTTTAAGCGCACACTTAATATGCGCCTCTTGGCTCAAACGCGCCTCAAAGTGTTTATTCAACACTCAGTGATTTATTGAAGATTCAAAGACTTGAAGAGAATTCAAATTACGCCAATGATCCAACGGTGGTTAAAAGATGCATATGCGCCTAATCTGTTGACACGTGTCCATAACGGTCACATTTATGTTGAGTGTCAAAATGGCCATAATATATGCTTGCTCCAATCAACGAGCGACAGCTCATCTTATCCACAAGGATTTCCAACGGCTAGTTTTTTGAAGTTCACTATAAATACCCCATAACTTCAACATTTTGAAGTTGCTGAGTTTTGCTAAGAATTTCAAGAATTTCTCTCTCAAAGCATTTGTTGAAGATTTGAAGACTGCCTTCGTTTTTCCAGAATTTCTCAAGAACATCTTCATACCTTCATCCTTAGCCCAGATCTTCAAGCTATAACACTTTAGTTTCATTGTGCTCTAAATCATAAAGATCTAAAGAGCCTTGATACTAAAATCACACACGGACCTCTTTAAGTTTGATCACTTAGCTCCTTCTTTTAGAGATACACCGGTTATTGTTTTGGATTTGTTCATTCATAGAATATTAGATCTTGAGTTAGTGTAGAAGCTCAAAAGTTGTAATTTGTAACACTCACTCATTATATAAAATCTCCATTAGAAATCCAAGACTAACCATCTTGGTAGAGGACGTAGATCTTTCATTGATCGAATCTCTCCAAATAGCTTGTGTTATTATCTTGTCATTTACTTTCAAGTTATTATCTTCACTCACTATTTGCTTGTTTACTCATTGTAGATTGATTGAACTGAATTGTGTTGTGTTGTTATTTCATTTGCCTTAGTTTCTTATTTCACCCACTTTGAGCCAAAATCCTTAGTGTGTGTGTGCGCCCCCTTTATCACACGTTGCGCCTATTTTCATAACTAAATTCCACTGTGCATTTCACTCACTCACTTAGGCGCATTTCATAACGCTTACTTGATAAAGTGCGCATTTGCAATTGAGTTTATCAAGGGTACGAAAAGAATTTTAAAACAGCTATTCACCCCCCTCTAGCTATTTTTCATACCCTTGTTGCCCTTTGGGACCAACATTTTCCCTTGTTACTATTGGTTCTTGGTTTCGGTACCGGGGTTTTCTATTCAGCTATTATGCTACTATGAAGATGGTTTGATTGGTTGATTGGTTGAAGCTGCGCAGCGATCCTTATGTTCTATCACTTTGGGAAACCTTGGCTCAATATCCTTTGTTACTTGTTTATTTTCGCTGCTATCTGTTAACTGTTAATTGTTTCATGCTATGTGAATTTTATTATTGTTTATTGCATCATAGCATGCCATATAGTTGCATTAGTAACTTATTGAGATTTATCTCACCCCCTTTCTTTTATCTTTGTTTTTCCTTAACCCCCCCAGGAGGAAAGGAATAGGACTCGCTGATCACGAGGAGGACGTCGAGAGGGTTTGTGACTTTTGGGCAGGTGGTTATTTGGTTTGCATTACCTAAATGTAAAACCTTTTGGGAATAGTATTACCAAACTATGACGTCATTTAGATTTGTAATCTTTTGTATTTTGGTATAAGCTTGTGGAGCTTATACTAGTAGTATTTTATCGTTGTTAAAGAATGGATCTCTAAAACCTTGTGTTAAATCTTTTAGTATAAAATGAAATTTTTATCTTCAGTATTTTGGTGTTTATTGTTTTAAGTCGACGTCCAGCTGGCGAGCTCCCGGCCCGCGGGGTCGGGGTCGCCACACGAACCGTAGAGCTGAACCGTGTAGCCGAGCTAGCTGAACCATAGATAGAGCCCTTATATGGACCATTGATTAAATTTAGTGATTTAATATGAGTAGGAAAACAAACCTCAGATTTAATATGAGTAGGAAAACAAACCTCACCGCCAAATCCTTGGCCGGACGGGGTTAGGAATTTTCATTCCGAAAGCCGCTTCACTGATCAGATTAAACCCCAGCTACCCTCTTTTTTTTTTCTTGAATTCTCCACCAGGATTAGGAATTCCAAATCTTAATAATAAAAGGATTAGATCAGATTAGATGGAATTTTAATTATAAATACAACAATCACAACGTCACCCTCGTCAAATATTACTATTTCTTGCTCAATCCATTCCATCCTTGTTTTTCTATTACTGCTTACTTGCTCGTTAATTCTATCCTTTTGCTTTTTCATTGATGGCTGCCGAGAAGAAGAAGATCACTGTCATTGACGTTTGGGAAGACAATTTAGATGAGCAATTTCTTTTAATCAACTCACTCGTCGATCGTTTCCCATTGGTTTCAATGGACACGGCTAGCCCGGGTACGCCAGTCCCCCAACCCCGCCTCCACCGCTACCCTCCTATTTCCCTAATGCCTTTGAAACCTACCACTACATGAAGATTAAGCCACAGTTTAAACCGTAAAATCAGACCGTGGTTCAAACCGATCCGAGCCGAACCGTGATGGTTTAGCTCAGCTTGGACTATATTGTGGTTCAGTGGCTTCTAAATTACCCCAAACCGAGCTAAACCGAACCATTTCCACCCCTAGTATATATTAGGAAACCAGAAATTTGGGGCCCTAAAATCAAATAAAATTTTTGGGCCCCTAAGCTACCACCTCCCTCGCCTCCCTACCTGGCCGGGCCTGCGCACTTGCTTGGTCAGAATTTCCCTTCTCAATTCAAGTCTCCGAAATTGCCACGGATATCTCCCTAATCAAATACCATTGATTCAAAGGTATATTCCTGCCACGTAGACTCACCCGCGACATTTTTCAATATTTTATTGGAGTGGACATTTTCTAAACTACATTATGTTTCAAAAAATATAACGTACAGGCGAACCACAAAACAAAAAATTTATTTTAGTTTCGTCCAATATTTCAGTGGATAGATCTAAAACTGTTTTTGATACTAATGCATTTTGATGTAACTCGATAACTCGTCCCTCCTATAATCTCTTTCACATCCACACTTAACGGCAAATTGCATTAACATCTCATGTGCATGTGAATGAAGATTAAATGGTTTTATTCTTTTCAATATAACATGCAAAACAAGCTTCAATCTAGAATGGTGGATACCCATAAATTTTAAATTACAATTTATTCCCTGATATAAAAAAGGATCTTAAACATTTTATATTCTAACTAACTAGGTGCAATTACGCTAATGCTCTTTCTGTCTTGGAACAATGTCCTTTCTTCTTTTTTTATTACAAATGAATTTTAAGTAATAATTTGAAGTTAATTTAATTATTTTAATGAAAATCTAAAACTTATTAATATATCAACACAAATAACACAAATAAGATCAATAACAAGTTTTAAATTTTTATTTGAATAATTCAATTAACTTAAAAATATTCTTTAAAGTACGTTTGGTAACAATAAAAAAAAAGAAAAGAGAAAACATCAGCCAGAAAAAGTATATTACTCCCTCCGTCCCAAAATGATGTTCTCACTTGCCATTTTTCATTGTCCCAAAAAGTTCTTCTCATTTCTACAATTTAGGCTTAAATGTTCATAAACACAACAGGGCTAGTGAAGCAAGTGTTCCTATCTTTAAAAAGTTTAAATAGTTAAATGTGAAAATCATTTTGGGACGGAGAGAGTATACTGTAATTGAGGGGAGAATGAGTGGGTACCCAAGTTCTAAAGTACCTTCTGATGAAGTAGTGTAGAACTTGAAACAGAATGTAGAAAAGTGTAAGGCTTTGGAGCATGTTTTTTTTGCATTTTGATCTACCATGACATGTTTGGTTCATTAATCTTCAAAAACATGTACAAGGTTGTCTAAATTGTACTCCCTCTGTCCCTAAATGAGTGTCCATTTTCAAAAAATCTTTGTCCCAAAATGAGTGTCTTTTTTTTTAACATAACTTTGTCCCTAAATGTTTTTTTTCGAAATTTTTTTCACCGGTTTCTTTATACGTGCAAAACTAAGTGTTTGGAAATGAGATTACAAGATTATATATGAATATTTGCTACCAAATTGTACAACAAAGTTGAGATTTTCAGTGTCCCTTAAAATGAATTTTGGACACTCATTTAGGGACAGAGGTAGTATAAATTATTATTAAGAAAATAAAAGAAGAAGGAAAAAAGAATTACCAACTTGCATTGTCATGGTCTGGTTTTCTTGAATACTACTCCCTCTGTCCTTGAAAAATAGTTCATTTTTTTCATTGTTATTACGAATGAACTTTGAGTAATAATTTAGACTACTCTTAGTTATCCTAATGAAAATTTAAAACATGTTGTTGATACACCGTCATAAATATTATCAATACTCATTTTTAGATTTTCATTAAAATAATTAAGAGTAGCCTAAATTATTGCTCAAAAGAGGGACTATCTTTCTGGAACAGTGGGGCAGAGGGAGTATAATTTTCTTAGGGAAAATTACAATTTAGGGCCTAATGTCAGGCGGTTGCAGTTTAGGGTCTGACGTCTAAAATTTGACGATTTAGGGCTTGACATGCCAATTTTTACACAATTTAGGGCTTTTTGACGATTTTCATCCAAATTCATGTTAAGTGGTCACATGTAGCGCATGTGACTATAACAGGGGGTCAATTGCAAATTTATGAATATAAAGGGTAGGATCCGGAATAGGTCAATAAAAACCAAAAAAAATCTCTTTCTCTCCCCAGATTAACGTACCAAATTCTTTCTTCCTCCGGCCGCGTCTTGTTTTCTCCTATCGCCATTGTCGCTCCCCCTACCTCACGTCGGCGAAACCTCCTCTTCCCCCACGCCGGCGGAACCTCCCCTTCCCCCACGCCGGCGGAACCTCCCCTTCACTATTGCATTGATGCGGCTTCCTACCTTGCCTCTCTTTTTCTCTCAATTTACCGTCGAAAGCTCGACCGCACTCCATCTCTCTCCTCCTTCTTCTTCCATATTAGAGCTCGCATCTCCAGATTTTCTACTAAAATAGTGTTTTTAGCGCCTCTGCATCCCAGATCTGCAAGTGCGTAGAGTTAATCTAGGTTTCCGGCAAGTGCAAATAGTTGAGAATCTTAAGTTCCGGTGACTGACAAAGAGTTTAGAAGCTAGGGGTTGCCGTGGTCCAACACCTTTCACAACAGACCCTTCACGGTTGGGCAATTTCCGGCGAGTCGTCCCCCTGGTCTTTTGTTTGCCCAGAAGATGATGAAGTTCAGATGAACACTAATTTGCTTCTTTTTTTTTTTTTTCGGGTTTTTTCAAAATTTAGTATTTACCTTTATTATTATAAAATTAATAGGGCATGCCTTTATTTCTGATTAATAGATATTTAAAAACTAATATAATAATTTATGTATAAAATAAATCACTAAATCCTAAAATTTGATTTTTAATATTTTTATGTAATACTCCCTCCGTCCCAATTTAAAGTTATTAGTTTGACTTTGAACTGAGATTAAGAAAAAATAAAGATGTGAGTATGAAAATTAAAGTGGGAGAGAGAAAGTGGGTAGGGAGTTTTTATTGTGAGAATGACAAGTGGGTCCCACTTTCCATTTTAGGTAATAAAGTAAAGTAAGAACCTTAAATTGAGACAAACTAAAAAGGAAAGTAAGAACTTTAAAGCGGGACGGGACAAAGGAAGTACTTTTTAAAGCCCTTTAACATTTAATGTTTTAAGAGATATTTTAATTTTCTCAACTTTAAATTTAAAGATCATTTCGAAAAAAATAAAATAGAGATTAATATATTAATTTTTTATGCAAAAAAGATGCTCTACACATAAAATTTATTTATCTTCAACTAAATGTTTGGAATGAGAAGTTTTCCTGAGTCTTCCCTTTACTTTCATAAATTTACAACTGACCCCCTCAGTTATTGTCACATGCGCTGCACGTGACCACTTAACATGAATTTGGATGAAAATCGTCAAAAGCCCTAAATTGCGTAAAAATTGGCATGTCAAGCCCTAAATCGCCAAATTTTAGACGCCAGACCCTAAACTGCAACCACCTCGTAGACATTAGGCCCTAAATTGTAATTTCCCATTTTCTTAAGATCATTTGCTTTTAACGTGTAACCGTGTGGTAGTAATGTTGCTGTGGTGATTGGTTTTAAGTTCGTTAACGAGAAGTTCCGATTTTCTATAGTTTTGGAGGAAAGTTGCTACTAGCAAATTTACAACGAGTAAACCGCATTTCTAACCTCCCTACTATTGCAAGAATATCACTTTAACCTTCGTACTATCCAAACAATAAACGTGACCTGTGTACTATTGATAAATTAGCAAATTTAACCAAAATCGTTAAAAATGTTAATTGACTTTAATGGGCGTTAGTAACTTAACAAACTAAATAACTTTTTCATCCCTAATCTATTCATTTGTTTCTGTTTTCATTCAAAAAGTTTTATAATTTTCGTTTAAGTCGCTAGCGTACGATTTTCACACTGCTCCCTCTGTCCCTAAATGAGTGTCCAAATATCAAAACATGGGACATTTTGGAAGGTCAATCTAAATATGCGAACTTCCTATTATGCCCCTATATCCCTTCCATATCTGTTTACGCAGTTAACGGAGTTCACCCAGGAAATCCAAAAACTTTTTATTAGTATATTCACACTCGACCGACTAGTTCACCATTTCTCAATACATTCTCCAGAGTCCAGATATCGTCAATCAATCCGAGATTTCTTCGATCAATCTTAGTGGATTTTCAAATCAAATGGCGAAATCTCCTCAAGCAAGCCATCAATCGATCGATTTCGAGCGCTCATTTTGTTCAGACAGTGTCGTTGAACAATAACGAAATTCTAGGTTTCGGAAATCGATTTCTATCACAGGCAACTTCTCTCTCACCGTATAGATACACAATTTCATACTCTGACTCCTTTCTGATTTTTCAATTCCTTGTTGAAACTCTTGCTATTTCATTAAAAATCGTGAATGAGGTGAATCATGACTTCTCAGACTAGTGAATAGATTCGTTGCAATTACTCATGTTTTCTGATTTTACAAGTCCTTGTTAAAATAATTTTCTCTTCCAATTCCATGAAATTTTGTGAATGAGGTGAATCATGACTTCTCAGGATCTAAGATGATGAATTGGAGACGAGGCACCTATTGTTGGCTTCAATTTGGCTCGGACATTGTAGATCTGAATAGAGAGAGGACGGAGATTCCCAGATCTGATGGCCGGAGCGTGGACAAAGGCGGAGCCGGAGAAATCTGGGAATAGAGAGGGATCGAGCTTGTGTGAACAACGAGGAGCCGTGGTCGCCGGAGGAAGACGCAGTCGGAGGGAGGATGAGTACCGTCGGAGTGAGGGTGCCGGAGACGTGACCGGTGACGGAAGGGAAGGAGAGAGAGAACAGGTATGTCGTGAATGAGGGGAGGGGAGGGTTTTGTCTGAGGGGTGAGGGTAGTTTTGTAAAATAGGAAGCATATAGTGGATGAGGGGGGTGTTTGTAAATTTTATATTTTATTTTTAGTCTTTGTAATTTGATAATATTTAGATCTACCCCTTTTAGTACTCAACTAAGTCATATAAGAGTTTGTTTCATTATGGGGGAAAATTGTAAATATTGATAGTAATATCCGTTAAATTTTTAACACTCATTAACGTTCATTAACGTTCATTAACACTCATTAACTATTTTGGTTACTTTTGCTAATTAATCAATAGTACGCAGCTTACTTTTGTTGTTTCAATAGTACAGAGGTGAAAGTGAAAAAAATGGATAGTACGGATGGCAAGTAAACTCAATTTACAACACAAGTAGATTGGAATGCAGATTTTGCAGTGTTTGTCTGTTTATTGTTCTCTATTTCCTGAGGTGAGATAAAGATACCAAAGCATTATGTCTACCTGCAACCACATTATGCTCAACTTTTCCTGAATTGCCAACACTCTTTATTTTCTTCTGAATTCTCACAATGCTGAAAGTGAAACTTGACATTAGAATCCAAGGTTAAATTCTCATTTAATCAGAGAATTTAAAATTTTGGACTGAATTGAAGTTAACTCTTATACCTTCCCTCCCTTTTTCAGCCTCTTCTTCCTCCTTTTTTTTCTTCTTGCACCACAATCTATGATGCCCCGTCTTTGCCGCCCACCATCACCGCCTTCTCCATAGTACACCTCTCTATTTTCACCTTCGTCCACCTCCACGCCACCCCACTCACTGTTGTAAAATTTCGGTACCCAAGCAACTCATGTTCCATACCATGCCTATGGGAAGAAACAACAATCCCATATGAAAGCAATAAACAATAAAAGAACACAATATTTGTTCACCCAGTTCGTCACAAAGTTGGACAACGTCTAGGGGCAACAAGCCAGGATATTCAATAATATCTCCAATCTGTATGTTAATTATGTTGGAATAGAGATAAACCGGGAACTAGCGATCTAAATAGAAGAAATCAGCAAAGTCGCAGAGAAGGTGATGCTCGGCTGAGCAAGGGAAAGGACTCGGCCGAGCGACTCGGGCGAGTCAAGGCTGAGGAGCGGCCGTGCGTTAACCGGGGAAAAACACACATTCTGATGAGGTGTGCTCGGCCGAGCAGATCTGGTGACTCGGCCGAGCGCTCGGGCGAGCGTGCAAAAGGGAGTGGCCGATCCGCTGTTGGACGGGAATATGCTGAGTTTCGGGAATTCTAATTAGACTAGGGTTTGGTCTCATTCTAGGTTTTGTATATAAACAGTCATTGTAACTCCATATTTACATATTATAGTGCAATATCCTGGCTTGGTAGTGCCCCCAGACGTAGTCAAACATATTGACGAACTGGGTAAACAATTTCTTGTGTTCGTTTTGTCTTTTGCTTTGGGTTTCTTATTTCTTGTGCTTGTTTGTGGTGCTGGGTTTTCTTGCGATTTGCTTGGGTGTTGGTTTGGGAAGGGCTTATTCCACAACAACTGGTATCTAGAGCTCTGGTTTAACGATCCGGGTTTATCAAGCAATCAAGAATGGGCAAGGATAAACAAGCGGTGGAGAAATTCGATGGGTCTGACTATGGATATTGGAGGATGCAAATAGAGGATGTCTTATATGGTAAGGATCTCTATAAGCCTCTAACAGGAAGACTGGGATCTCATGGATCGGAAAGCCTTAGGGGTGGTTCGATCTACTTTGTCAAAGTGGATCGCGAAGACTACCAAGAAGGCGAAAACCACCAAGGAGCTATTGGAATATCTTACCGAGAGATTTGAAACTCCATCTGCTGCAAATAAGGTTGATTTGATACGCAAGATGGGTAGTCTCAAGATGCAAGAGGGAGGATCCATAGCTAAACACATCGATGAATTTATGGATGTTATAGACTCATTGGCTGCGTTGGAGATTACTTTCGGTGACGAGGTTCATGCGTGTTTATTGCTAGCGTCTTTACCAGGAAGTTGGAGCGGAACGGTGACAGCGTTAAATGCTTCAGCGGGTAAGAACAAATTGAAGTATGATGATGTTAAGGACTTCCTCTTGGGCGAGGAAAATCGCATAAAGAAGTTGGGGACACCGTCTACTTCGGGATCGGTCTTGGCTACAACTAGCAAGGGAAGACCGGGTTCTAGCAATAAAGGGAGAACAGGGTCAAGGGAAAGTGTAATCGGGGGTGGGGATCAGTCTGCGGAGAACAAAGAAAGACAAGGGTTGCAAGAGGATCGGTAGAGTGCTATCATTGTAAGGAGTTAGGACACTACAAGAGGGATTGTCCCATGCGAGGGGATAAATCGGCGAATGTGATAATCGAAGGTGACGATGTACTGATTCTGAGCATTAGTAGTGCGTTAGAATCATGGGTGCTGGATTCGGGGTCATCATTCCACTCATGCGGGAATGCAGGGGCGATGGAAAATTACACTTCCGGTGATTTCGGAAAGGTCTATCTGGCGGATGGCGAGCCTTTAGAAATCAAGGGGAAGGGGGATGTTAGAATATGAGCATCGGACGGGATGGTCTTACATCTACACGGGGTCAGACACATTCCGGGTTTGAAAAAGAACCTGATTTCAGTTGGGCAGCTGGGTGAAGAAGGTTACACGGTAACTTTTAGCTGTAGGAACTGGGTTATTACCAAGGAGGATTGTGAGATCGCTCGGGGTAATAGGGAAGGAATATTGTACTTGACAAACACCAAGGATAGTATCGCGGTGGCGTCAGCCAAGGGTGATACGGATTTGTGGCACTGTTGATTGGGTCACATGGGTGAGAAGGGGGTATCCCCAGTAACTTCTCTGGGTGGTGTGTCATGTTACATGACCTTCATGGATAATAGTGGGGAATATGAGCTCAAGGAGTTTAAGGAATGCTGTGATGCGAGTGAGATTCGCATGGATATTCCAGACTTGGGTGGGAGCGGCACGGTTCATGATGACCAAGGACAAGGGGTCACTGAAGATGAACCACATACTCTAGGACCGGATATTCCGCTGCGCAGATCTAACGGTGAGTGTAGATCGGATGCAAAGGCTCTAGGTTTCTCAAGCAAGGTGAAGTTGAAGCTGGGTATAGCTTCAACGGGGCTTAGAGAATAGGGGAGGAGAATGGTACTACCATGATCGAGGTAAGCACTATGGCACTAAGGATGAGTTGAAGACGGATACGAGGTTTGTATACAGGTTAATCTCTAGGTGTAAGATTCTTGGAATAGAGATAAACCGGGAACTAGCGATCTAAATAGAAGAAATCAGCAAAGTCGCAGAGCAGGTGATAAACCGGGATTAATTGATGAAGTTTTAAGAGACTAAAATCAAGAACGCTTTCTAAAAATAATTTAGATAATCGTCTAATCTTGCCTACTCCCCAAATTGCTATGGCACATACACAATTCGTGGAGATGCTACAATGAAAACCCTAATTCTGGCACAGAACGAGTAATCTAGCAAAGATCAATAAAGAGGACAAGTAAATTGGCCAGATTTACAAACCCTAGAAATTAATCTAAAACGGTACAAGCAAGATTATGAACAAGAATTAATAAAGAAAAAAGAAATACCTCAATAGAAATAAAAACCCGGATCAAGATCTCAAATCCAAAGTAATGGAGTTTAGTTCTCCATTAATGGTTACACAAAGCTTCAGAGAGAAAAAGAAAAGAACGTAGTATTTTTCTCGGAGTCCAAAGAATGAATTTAATAACCCAATCTAATTCTCATTCCTAAACTAATCATGACTCCTTTTTTAAAATTCAAAAATAAAAAGATAATAAAATAAAATAAAAACAAAAATCACAAAAATCAGTCCCAGCCGCCTTCACTTTGTACGGAGGTTGACTTTCCCATTTTACAATTCAGCCCCTGGAGTTTTAATATTGTCAGTTCAGTCCTCCAAGTTTCAGAAATTTCAGAAAAGCCCCTAAATTCCCAGTTCTTTGCAGTTTGGTCCCTGCACTCTTCCGCCAGTTAACTTTGACTTGACTTTGACTACTTGACCATCGAGACAAACGTTGAAGCTCACCAAAAGTTACAACCGGGAAAAATAATTAAATAATAACGACTATTCTACCCCGGATTACAATAAAGCTCAAATGATGAAATAATGTCTCAAATACATCAAATCTAGTCTAAAGTACATCAAAATGAACCAAAATATATGAGAGAATAAGGTAAATGATGTATACAAAATCCGCCACATCAAATTCCCCCACGCTTAGAGCGTTACTCGTCCCTGAGTAACATCCTAACTCCACTCTAAACTCTGGTCTAATCAGCGTAGCATGGGAGAAAATGACACCTAGTCTCCTCTAACCTCCTCAGTCACAAGTCAACAACACAAACAACTCGGAGTATAAGAAACTCCGTCCCCATATAACTCCAGGAAATCAAATAAAGATCAATGGCCTTAGCCCGATACAAACTCCAAGATAGTGAAAAACCGTATCCGGACTAAGGCCCACTCATAAAAGCCACGGGGAACTAAAATATCCTATGTTTCCCCTACGCTAGTCTCACACTACAAGTCTCCCTCATAAAAATGAGTTTTTGGTCGGGTAGTGGTTCCGCGAAAAACTCACCTCGTGTTTAGCACCAACACCCCCTTATAACTCCAAAAGCAAAACGAGGATTTCTATCCTATTACCCACTAACCGAACCTCCAACATCAAAAATGTCCTACCCGAGACTCCGAACCTCCCTTATGTCGCCAATCACCGGTGAATAAAAGATAACATCACTCAGAATCTCACCTTTTGCCTAAGCGCCCTTTCGGGTTTTCACTTAGCCTCTCTATTTTTATTTATTTATTTTTTTTTATTTATTTATTTATTTTTATTTTTTTTTGAAAATGAAATAAAATGCGTACTCTACATCATACAAACCCGTCCCCCACGCTTAAACTACACAGTGTCCTCAATGTGTGCAACAATAAAAATATAGGACAGTTTAAACGTAAGGGAAAGTAAGAAAGGTACCATCACTCCTACTGCTGCTGAGACCCGGAGGCCTCACCTGAAGAACGGGCTTCACGGGACTCGCGCCTCCTCATCCTAGCCGCTCTCCTATTAGCCATCGTTGTGTGCAACTGTTCCGGAAGAGGCGTATAGATCCGAGGTTCTGGCTGCTGAATCCACAGCTCCATCTGACGCTGTCGTCCGAAGATAGTGGTCACATGATCCTCCAGCGCCTCAAGCCGGTCAGAGAACTCAGCCCATCTCCTATCCTCAAGTGCATGCCTCTCCTGCAACAGTCTCATAATCGCCTCATAACCACCCTCCTGCTGCTCCGGGACTCTAACCTCAGTAACTGCCAACTGTCCCCTTTTTTTTTCTTAGGACCTTATCCTCAGGATACCGCCCATCCCAATCATTCACTCTATCCATCCGCCAGTCTTTCGGTTTATCACCGGTCAGAAAAACTGCCCCCCTATGGCACCGAATCGGAATGTTGTTGTCCCCATACTCAAATGTCAATGATTGATCATCTCGAATGATTGTTTTGAAACGCTCATACCGAGTCAGGAAAAAGAAATCATAGAATTCCGGTGCCCCGAGAAACTCTACTGAAGCTGGGGGGGGGGGGGGTTTCGCATACTTCCCAAGCAAAAGTGTAATCATACCCCCCACCAGTATACAACCACCTGGCTTAGATACAAATTTGTCACACCTTATAAGAAAACTATCGACCCAATCCGGAATGGAGGCGGCCTCAGGAATTACCGTTCTCATCATTGCAATATCAAAGCGATTCAGTTTGGTCAACTCTTTCTTTCCCAGAAAAGTCATAGATAGACCCCTGAAGAATAACGCCCACGCAGGGTGAGTGAGGTACTTTGATGTGAGAAAGGGCTTGTGCATCGGCTTCCCAGTCAACTCAAAGAAAAACTTATCCACCAATTCGTCATTTTCAAGAAACTCGCCTTTGGGTTCTTGCACCCCAAACGACTTCCTAATATCCCTATAACTCAACTCCCTCACTTTATCATTAAGATTAAACCGAACGCTCCTTTCCCCATTCACTACAACCCGCTCAAAAGTGGACAGAAATTCTAAGGTGAATCTCCTATACACCGGTGCGCTCTTCCCTAAAAAATTCTCAATACCACTCATTTGCATCAACTGACATACCGGAGCATCAAGACCCAATTGTTCAAGAGCAGTTACATCCAAAAATTTTGTTACTATAATCTTTCGGCTCGGTCTATCTAGTTTTCTCCATTTCTCCTTTTGATCCGCCGTCAAGGTTTTCAAACCCATATAATTATTCTCCTCAAGCGAATTAACTTCCCCGGAGGGGGTAGGCAAAGGCTCCTCTTCCCTAGCCCGCTTTTTACCTCCCACACTTGATTTACCCGTCACCACCATACTGAGCAATTCACAATGATAAAGAACACCCACAATTTACCAACCACACAACCCACAAAAACAATAACAACTCCCCACAAATGTCCACCGAAACCACACAATCACCACCCACCAATTTCAACACAATATCAATTTATTCACACTATCATCGCTCACCATTCACTCACCAATAACAATGCAACAATAATATAGCACCATATAAATCACCACACTCACACCACAATCTCAACACAACCACAATACAATAAAGTTCCGATCAAACCCAACCTAACCACCACAACATCCACCAACAAAATAAAGTGCAGGTAAAATTGAGAAAATTTTACCTTTCAATGCTCTAGTGGTGCCCAATAAGTCTCCTTGTCCCTCCAAAATTGCTCCAAGATTGATGAACAAAAAAAAAAAAAAAAAAAAACCGAAAATTGAATTTTTAGAGATTGCCGGCAGAAGTAAGGGGGATTGTTGCCGGAATTGTTCGGCGGTTATGGATCTGGAGAGAGAGAGAAAGAAGGAGCGAGAGATAGAGAGAGACTGTGAGGGAGAGTGAGGGAGATCATGAGGGAGAGGGAGGTCGCCGGAATTAATGGATGGGTGGCGGCTGTTTGGTGCGGCGACAATGGTGGGGAAGAAGAGAGAGAGAGAGACGGGTTTAGAGAGAGAGAAGACTGTGAGGGAGGGGGGTCGTGAGTGAGGTGGGTTCGCCGGATTTAATGGGGGGGGGTCGCCGGCGGTTTGGATCTGGAGAAGAATAAGAGAGAGACTGTGAGGGAGAGAGGGGTCGCCGGCGGTTAATGGAGGTCGCCGGCGTGACAGGTGGTGAAGACGAAGAAAGAGAGAGAGAGACCTGGCGAGGGGGAGGGGAACGTGAGGGAGTTACTGTGAGGGAGGGGGAATCGCCGGCGTGAATGGAGGGTGCCGGCGGTTCAATGGAGGGGAAGAAGAGAGAGAGAGAGGGAGAGAGAGAGAGAGAGAGAGAGAGAGAGAGAAAGAGAGAAACCGTGAGGGAGTGGGGGGGGGGGAACGGGATGGGAGAGAGAGAGAGAAGACGACTGGGAGAGGGTTTTTTTTTTTGTTTTTTGTTTTTTTTTCATTCATTGTGGCCAGCTCTTGTGCCACAAGAATTGAGCACTTGTGGCACAAGAACTGGATGAAATTTCCCCTTCCTTTTTTTTTTTTTTTTTTTTTTTTTTGGCCAGCCCTTGTGACACAAGAATTGAGCACTTGTGGCACAAGGACTGGATGAATTTTTTTTTTTTTTCAGGCCTGCTTCGCTTTGACCAAGTGTACGCCCATGCCATGATTTCCTGTAACAACAAAAACAAAAAGATACCCTCCAGTAGCACCAATTCGATATAATAATTAAAATCAAAAGCATAATGTACACAATAACCCATAAAATAAGCAATTAAATTCCGGGTTGCCTCCCGGTTAGCCGCCCTTCTTTACCGTCTTTAGCTAGACCAAATGCCGGGAAAACACCCGGAATGCATCAAAGTTTAAAGTCTTTGACAAAACTCGGACCCAAAGCTATCAAACATATACCGGGTCTTGGAGATCAACCACCTCCAAATCCGCGGTATTCACGACTTCGTTCTCAAAATACGGTTTTAACCGTTGACCATTAACTTTAAATCCTTTGTCCTCATTAGGACTAGAGATTACCACCGTCCCAAGCGGGGACACCTCCCTCACCACATAAGGGCCGGTCCACCGAGACCTCAACTTGCCAGGAAACAAACGAAGACGGGAATTAAAAAGAAGGACCTTTTGACCAACCTTAAAGTCCTTTCTAATGATCATTTTATCATGCCATATCTTCGCTCGCTCCTTATAAAGGAGGTTATTCTCATAGGCATCTCTCCTAATCTCATCCAACTCACTCAAATGCAATTTTCGCTCCTCACCGGAACCCTCTAAGTTCAAATTGAACTTTTTGACCGCCCAATAGGCTTTGTGTTCAAGCTCCACCGGTAAATGGCAAGGTTTACCAAACACCAATCGATATGGTGACATACCAATCGGTGTTTTATATGCCATCCGGTAAGCCCACAACACATCATCAAGCCTTTGACTCCAATCCTTCCTATTCGGGTTCACAGTTTTTTCAAGGATGGATTTTATCTCTCTATTGGACACCTCAGCTTGGCCATTTGTTTGGGGATGATAAGCAGTCGACACCTTATGGGTGATATGATATCTCTTGACTAGAGCTTCAACTGTCTTATTGCAAAAATGGGTCCCCCTATCACTAATAATGGCCCTTGGCATCCCAAACCGACACAGAATGTTGCTCCTAAGGAAGTTGACCACTATTTTTGAATCATCGGTGCGGGTAGGGATGGCTTCCACCCATTTAGACACATAGTCCACCGCAAGAAAAATGTATACAAACCCACAAGAATTAGGGAACGGACCCATAAAGTCTATCCCCCACACATCAAAGATTTCACAATTCACAATGAGGGTTTGTGGCATTTCATCACGGCGCCCAATATTACCAACCCTTTGGCACCTATCACAAGTCTGACAAAAAGTGACCGCATCCCGGAACAAAGTTGGCCAAAAGAAGCCACAATCCAAGACTTTCCTAGCGGTCTTTTTCGCACCAAAATGACCACCACACGCATACTCATGACAGAATTTGAGAATAGAGGATACCTCACTATCGGGAATACACCTCCGAATGACTTGGTCGGCACAATACCTCCACAAGTTGGGCTCATCCTAAACATAATATTTGGCATCACTACGGACTTTGTCTCTTTTCGATTTTGACATCCCCGGAGGGAATTTATTCGAGACAAGAAAATTGACCAAGTCCGCATACCAAGGGGCCACTGAATTAACTGCCCAAAGAACCTCATCAGGAAACTCACCCCGGATTGGGGCTTGTTTATAAGGTTTGTCCTCCTCCATTACAAGGCGACTCAAATGGTCGGCAACTAGATTTTCAGCCCCCTTTTTGTCCTTAACCTCTATGTCAAACTCACTCAACAAGAGAATCCACCGAATGAGTCTCGGTTTAGCCTCTTTTTTAGACATTAAATACTTAAGAGCCGCGTGGTCGGCGTAAACAATAATTTTAGTGCCCAACAAGTAGGACCTGAATTTCTCTAGTGCAAAAACTACCGCCAACATCTCTTTTTCAGTAGTGGAGTAATTTCTTTGTGCCCCATTCAAGGTCATAGACGCATAATAAATCACATGCGAGGCACGCTCCACTTTTTGACCCAAAACCGCCCCCACGGCATAATCACTAGCATCACACATGATCTCAAAGGGACGAGACCAATCGGGTGCTTGAATAATGGGGGTGGTTGTCAACCTAGACTTCAACTCATCAAAAGATTGCTTGCAATTATCATCAAAATTAAAATCAACCTCTTTTTGCAACAGGGTGCATAGAGGTGAAGCAATCTTTGAAAAGTCTTTAATGAACCGCCGGTAAAACCCGGCATGACCAAGGAAAGACCGGACTTCACGCACATTGGTAGGGTAAGGAAGTGACGAAATGACATCAATTTTAGCTTTGTCAACTTCAATACCCTTTTTGGACACAACATGACCCAACACAATGCCTTGCTCGACCATAAAGTGACATTTTTCAAAATTTAAGACCAAATTGGTTTCAATGCACCTATCCAACACAAGTCCTAAATGAGCAAGGCATTCATCAAACGAGTCTCCATGGACAGTGAAGTCATCCATGAAAACTTCCATAAATTTTCCACAAAATCGGAGAAAATGCTCATCATACACCTTTGAAAAGTCCCAGGTGCATTACACAAACCAAACGGCATTCTCCGATAGCCAAAGGTGCCGAAGGGGCATGTAAATGTAGTTTTCTCTTGGTCTTCCGGGGCAATAGGTATTTGAAAATACCCGGAAAAACCGTCGAGAAAACAAAAATACGCCCTTCCGGCTAACCTTTCCAACATCTGATCAATAAAGGGGAGAGGGAAGTGGTCTTTACGAGTTACCTCATTTAGCCTCCGTAGATCAATGCACACGCGAATCCCCGTTTGCTCCCGGGTTGGAACCATCTCTCCCTTTTGATTACGGGAGACCGTGATCCCGCCCCTCTTGGGCACACATTGTGTGGGGCTCACCCACTTGCTGTCGGAGATGGGATAGATGATCCCCATCTGTAGTAGCTTCAGGACCTCCTTCTTCACCGCCTCCATCATTGGCGGGTTAAGCCTCCTCTGTGGTTGCCTCACCGGCTTCGCACCCTCCTCTAGGTTGATCCGGTGCATACATAAGGATGGACTAATGCCCTTGAGATCGGCAATAGTCCAACCAATCGCAGATTTTCTCTCCCGGATCACCTCAATTAACCTCTTCTCTTGATCCGCTGTCAAACTGCTAGAAATCACCACCGGAAGCGTCTCCCCCTCACCTAGATATACATACTTAAGGTGCTCAGGGAGGACCTTCAACTCAAGCTCCGGTGCCTTCTCTATAGATGGAACAAGTTTCTCCATCGGAACCTCTAGCTTTATCTGACCATGACCCGGCACAGTAGCAAACATGGCACTCTCTGTAAGACCCATAACCGCTTCCTTCATCGAGTCTGAGATGTCAAACTCCAAATTAGCATACCCCAAAGCATTCTCTAATGCGGTCTTGATATCATCATCTCCACTAGACACCTCAAATACCTCCTCTACCAATGGCTCGATCACATCGATGAAACACAAAGACTCTGAGTCCTTAGGGTATTTCATAGAGTCAAAGATGTTGAACTCCATTACTTGCCCATCAAACTCCATGGTAAGTGAACCGTTAGCTACATCGAGCTTGGTCCGAGCAGTCGACATAAAAGGCCTCCCCAACAATATGGGAGCCTTTGGATCCGTCTCCATCTCAAGAACATAAAAATCCGCCGGGAAAATCATCTTACCAACCCGGACTAGAACATCCTCCACTAATCCCTTCGGGTAGGCATTAGACCTATCCGCCAACTGTATCACAACTCTGGTATCCTGCAGTGGCCCCAACTTAAGAGTTTCAAACAACGCATAGGGCATGACGTTGATTGAAGCCCCCAAGTCCAACATGGCCTTATGCTCAGAAGCATCCCCCAAAGTAACTGGAATCACGAACATCCCTGGGTCACTGCACTTCTTAGGCAACTTCTTCTGATATACTGCAGACACATGCTCACTAACCTTAACCTTCTTTTTACTCCTTTCCTTCTGATTCCTCTTTAGAGTACACAACTCCTTCAAAAACTTCGCATACCTCGGGACAGTCTGAAGAAGATCCAAGAACGGAATATTCACCTCCAACCTCTTGAAAGTATCGTAAATAGCCTTGTCAGGCTCCGGCTTTCGATGTTCTTTCAAGGCCTCCGGGAATGGAACTTCAGGCTCATATACAGGAGCCTTAACCTCTGGTGTAGTCTCTGTCTGAACTGGTGCCTTCTGTACTGGCTCTGCAATCTCAACCTTTGCCTCCGGTTCCTCATCTACAACCTTATCCTGCAGCTCCTTACCATTGCAAAGAGTTATCGCACATGCACTCTGCTTAGGATTCGGTTCAGTCTGTGATGGCAACTTCCTCGAATCTCTAGCCTCTATCCGTCCCACGGCATCAGCTACCTGACCCATCTGTTTCTCCAAGTTACCTATGCTCGCATCTGTTCGCTGCTGATACTGCTGAAAGTTCTGGTTCATGGTGCTAACACTCTGAGCCAATGAATTCAGTAATGCCTCTGTAGACTGTCCCGGAGCATTCTGCTGCTGCAGCTGCTGCTGCTGTTGCTGTGGCGGCTGCTGCTGCTGCTGATATGGTGGTCTATAAGAGTTGTACTGATTACCCTGGTACTGCTGCTGCTGATAACCCTGCTGATTACCAAACTGCTGTCCCTGACCACCCGGCTGATTTTGCTGCTGACCTATACCCCATCTGAAATTAGGATGATTTTTCCAGTTGGGGTTATAGGTGTTACCCATCGGTCTCTGTCCCTGCTGCGCAAACCCAACTGCATTAACATCCTCCATCTCGCCTGTCTGCAGAGACGGACACGAATCTGTAGGGTGCGTAATATCATAGCAAATCCCACAAGGCTTCGGTGTCTGTCCTAGAACCAACTGCTTTACCATACCCTTGAGATCCTCCATATCCGTCTCAAACTTACTGGACACCCCACTGTTAGAACCCGCTGCGCTAACCTGTCTCACATTAGACCTCTTGCCATGGGTCCTCGTACTCTTAGCCAGCTCCTCGATCAACCTCTTAGCTTCCTTGGTAGTCTTGTTCAGAATGCTTCCCCCACAGCACGAATCCACTAGCCGTTTATCCTGAATAGTCAATCCCCCATGAAAATAGACAATCAACTGATCCTCAGTAAACCCATGATACGGGAAACTCCTACAAAGCTTGTGGAAGCGGTTGTAGTAGTCATATAGGGTCTCATCAGCCTTCTTCTCCATATTGCTGATGTCTCTCTTCATCACATTTATCTGATCCTGAGGGAAAAACTCTTCAAGAAATACCTCTTTCATCTGCTGCCATGTCGTGATGCTGTTGGGTGGCAAATGATAGTACCATCCATTCGCGTTATCTTTCAGTGTGAAAGAAAACGCCCTCAACAAAAGGTGCTCGATCGGAAGCGCTGCCGGCTTCATACTCTGACAGATTTGCACAAACTGTGAGATGTGCTGATTAGGATCCTCTCCTGGCATCCCTGTGAAGTGCGGTAGCTGATTCAGTAGCCCCGGCTTCAACTCAAACGTCACTCCAGCAGGTAAGGCAGGGAATTGGACGGCATGTGGTTGCTCATTCCAATTCGGGGCAGTCCTTTGCCTCAATGTCTGTGGTGGGACTGCTTGTCTATGGCCTGCGCCACCAGCACCAGCATTATTTCCACCAGCACCACCGCCACCGGCATTATCTTCACCAGCGCCACCAGCACCAGCGTTACCCTGACCTTGTTGCGCCATATCTTCAGCCAACAAAATTGCCTTGTATCTCCTACTTTGCTGTCGTCCTTTCCTGAAAGACCTTTCGATTTCTGGATCAAATGGTACAATCAAATCATTAGTAGAACGGGTGTGGACCATACACGGTTCCACACTACAAGATAATAAGCAATAAAGATAACTAGAAATATAGCAAGTAAACAACTAAAAAAAAATAAAAAGAAATAAAAAGAAAATAAAATAAAAAGAACGCAAACAATAACACCGTTCCCCGGCAACGGCGCCAAAATTTGGTAGGCTTAGTCGCACACCTACTAAATTAGACCTAACTCGGCCACTAATAATGTAATTAGGGTAAGTCAGGGTCGATCCACGAAGAACGATGATTATTTGCAAACAGTCACTTGACCAGATTGGGGTTTTGATTTGATTATAATTAAATCCTAGACGGGAAATTAAACTAATTGTGATTAAAACAATGATTAAAAAGCACTTCAGATTTGATACTGTCACCGGATTTTAATTCTAATATCACTGATAATTCTGATCTCCGTTAATTTTATTCACTCGATTACGAGATGTATTTCAATCTCTGTCTCTTCTTTCAGAATAGTTTATAGCAGTGGCACACTCACTATAAACCCTAATTAAAATTAAACCTAAACTGGCACAGAAAAGGTCTAAAGATTAATTGATGAAGTTTTAAGAGACTAAAATCAAGAACGCTTTCTAAAAATAATTTAGATAATCGTCTAATCTTGCCTACTCCCCAAATTGCTATGGCACATACACAATTCGTGGAGATGCTACAATGAAAACCCTAATTCTGGCACAGAACGAGTAATCTAGCAAAGATCAATAAAGAGGACAAGTAAATTGGCCAGATTTACAAACCCTAGAAATTAATCTAAAACGGTACAAGCAAGATTATGAACAAGAATTAATAAAGAAAAAAAGAAATACCTCAATAGAAATAAAAACCCGGATCAAGATCTCAAATCCAAAGTAATGGAGTTTAGTTCTCCATTAATGGTTACACAAAGCTTCAGAGAGAAAAAGAAAAGAACGTAGTATTTTTCTCGGAGTCCAAAGAATGAATTTAATAACCCAATCTAATTCTCATTCCTAAACTAATCATGACTCCTTTTTTAAAATTCAAAAATAAAAAGATAATAAAATAAAATAAAAACAAAAATCACAAAAATCAGTCCCAGCCGCCTTCACTTTGTACGGAGGTTGACTTTCCCATTTTACAATTCAGCCCCTGGAGTTTTAATATTGTCAGTTCAGTCCTCCAAGTTTCAGAAATTTCAGAAAAGCCCCTAAATTCCCAGTTCTTTGCAGTTTGGTCCCTGCATTCTTCCGCCAGTTAACTTTGACTTGACTTTGACTACTTGACCATCGAGACAAACGTTGAAGCTCACCAAAAGTTACAACCGGGAAAAATAATTAAATAATAACGACTATTCTACCCCGGATTACAATAAAGCTCAAATGATGAAATAATGTCTCAAATACATCAAATCTAGTCTAAAGTACATCAAAATGAACCAAAATATATGAGAGAATAAGGTAAATAATGTATACAAAATCCGCCACATCAAATTCCCCCACGCTTAGAGCGTTACTCGTCCCTGAGTAACATCCTAACTCCACTCTAAACTCTGGTCTAATCAGCGTAGCATGGAGAAAATGACCCTAGTCTCCTCTAACCTCCTCAGTCACAAGTCAACAACACAAACAACTCGGAGTATAAGAAACTCCGTCCCCATATAACTCCAGGAAATCAAATAAAGATCAATGGCCTTAGCCCGATACAAACTCCAAGATAGTGAAAAACCGTATCCGGACTAAGGCCCACTCATAAAAGCCACGGGGAACTAAAATATCCTATGTTTCCCCTACGCTAGTCTCACACTACAAGTCTCCCTCATAAAAATGAGTTTTTGGTCGGGTAGTGGTTCCGCGAAAAACTCACCTCGTGTTTAGCACCAACACCCCCTTATAACTCCAAAAGCAAAACGAGGATTTCTATCCTATTACCCACTAACCGAACCTCAACATCAAAAATGTCCTACCCGAGACTCCGAACCTCCCTTATGTCGCCAATCACCGGTGAATAAAAGATAACATCACTCAGAATCTCACCTTTTGCCTAAGCGCCCTTTCGGGTTTTCACTTAGCCTCTCTATTTTTATTTTTTATTTTTTTTTATTTATTTATTTATTTTTTTTTTTTTTTTGAAAATGAAATAAAATGCGTACTCTACATCATACAAACCCGTCCCCCACGCTTAAACTACACAGTGTCCTCAATGTGTGCAACAATAAAAATATAGGACAGTTTAAACGTAAGGGAAAGAAGAAAGGTACCATCACTCCTGCTGCTGCTGAGACCCGGAGGCCTCACCTGAAGAACGGGCTTCACGGGACTCGCGCCTCCTCATCCTAGCCGCTCTCCTATTAGCCATCGTTGTGTGCAACTGTTCCGGAAGAGGCGTATAGATTCGAGGTTCTGGCTGCTGAATCCACAGCTCCATCTGACGCTGTCGTCCGAAGATAGTGGTCACATGATCCTCCAGCGCCTCAAGCCGGTCAGAGAACTCAGCCCATCTCCTATCCTCAAGTGCATGCCTCTCCTGCAACAGTCTCATAATCGCCTCATAACCACCCTCCTGCTGCTCGGGACTCTAACCTCAGTAACTGCCAACTGTCCCCTTTTTTTCTTAGGACCTTATCCTCAGGATACTGCCCATCCCAATCATTCACTCCATCCATCCGCCAGTCTTTCGGTTTATCACCGGTCAGAAAAACTGCCCCCCTATGGCACCGAATCAGAATGTTGTTGTCCCCATACTCAAATGTCAATGATTGATCATCTCGAATGATTGTTTTGAAACGCTCATACCGAGTCAGGAAAAAGAAATCATAGAATTCCGGTGCCCCGAGAAACTCTACTGAAGCTGGGGGGGGGGCGTTTCGCATACTTCCCAAGCAAAAGTGTAATCATACCCCCCACCGGTATACAACCACCTGGCTTAGATACAAATTTGTCACACCTTATAAGAAAACTATCGACCCAATCCGGAATGGAGGCGGCCTCAGGAATTACCGTTCTCATCATTGCAATATCAAAGCGATTCAGTTTGGTCAACTCTTTCTTTCCCAGAAAAGTCATAGATAGACCCCTGAAGAATAACGCCCACGCAGGGTGAGTGAGGTACTTTGATGTGAGAAAGGGCTTGTGAATCGGCTTCCCAGTCAACTCAAAGAAAAACTTATCCACCAATTCGTCATTTTCAAGAAACTCGCCTTTGGGTTCTTGCACCCCAAACGACTTCCTAATATCCCTATAACTCAACTCCCTCACTTTATCATTAAGATTAAACCGAACGCTCCTTTCCCCATTCACTACAACCCGCTCAAAAGTGGACAGAAATTCTAAGGTGAATCTCCTATACACCGGTGCGCTCTTCCCTAAAAAATTCTCAATACCACTCATTTGCATCAACTGACGTACCGGAGCATCAAGACCCAATTGTTCAAGAGCAGTTACATCCAAAAATTTTGTTACTATAATCTTTCGGCTCGGTCTATCTAGTTTTCTCCATTTCTCCTTTTGATCCGCCGTCAAGGTTTTCAAACCCATATAATTATTCTCCTCAAGCGAATTAACTTCCCCGGAGGGGGTAGGCAAAGGCTCCTCTTCCCTAGCCCGCTTTTTACCTCCCGCACTTGATTTACCCTTCACCACCATACTGAGCAATTCACAATGATAAAGAACACCCACAATTTACCAACCACACAACCCACAAAAACAATAACAACTCCCCACAAATGTCCACCGAAACCACACAATCACCACCCACCAATTTCAACACAATATCAATTTATTCACACTATCATCGCTCACCATTCACTCACCAATAACAATGCAACAATAATATAGCACCATATAAATCACCACACTCACACCACAATCTCAACACAACCACAATGCAATAAAGTTCCGATCAAACCCAACCTAACCACCACAACATCCACCAACAAAATAAAGTGCAGGTAAAATTGAGAAAATTTTACCTTTCAATGCTCTAGTGGTGCCCAATAAGTCTCCTTGTCCCTCCAAAATTGCTCCAAGATTGATGAACAAAAAAAAAAAAAAAAAAACGAAAATTGAATTTCTAGAGATTGCCGGCAGAAGTAAGGGGGGATTGTTGCCGGAATTGTTCGGCGGTTATGGATCTGGAGAGAGAGAGAAAGAAGGAGCGAGAGATAGAGAGAGACTGTGAGGGAGAGTGAGGGAGATCATGAGGGAGAGGGAGGTCGCCGGAATTAATGGATGGGTGGCGGCTGTTTGGTGCGGCGACAATGGTGGGAAGAAGAGAGAGAGAGAGACGGGTTTAGAGAGAGAGAAGACTGTGAGGGAGGGGGGGTCGTGAGTGAGGTGGGTTCGCCGGATTTAATGGGGGGGGTCGCCGGCGGTTTGGATCTGGAGAAGAATAAGAGAGAGACTGTGAGGGAGAGAGGGGTCGCCGGCGGTTAATGGAGGTCGCCGGCGTGACAGGTGGTGAAGACGAAGAAAGAGAGAGAGAGACCTGGCGAGGGGGAGGGGAACGTGAGGGAGTTACTGTGAGGGAGGGGGAATCGCCGGCGTGAATGGAGGGTGCCGGCGGTTCAATGGAGGGGAAGAAGAGAGAGAGAGAGAGAGAGAGAGAGAGAAAGAGAGAAACCGTGAGGGAGTGGGGGGGAACGGGATGGGAGAGAGAGAAGACGACTGGGAGAGGGGTTTTTTTTTTTTTTTTTCATTCATTGTGGCCAGCTCTTGTGCCACAAGAATTGAGCACTTGTGGCACAAGAACTGGATGAAATTTCCCCTTCCTTTTTTTTTTTTTTTTTTTTTTTTTTTTTGGCCAGCCCTTGTGACACAAGAATTGAGCACTTGTGGCACAAGGACTGGATGAATTTTTTTTTTTTTTCAGGCCTGCTTCGCTTTGACCAAGTGTACGCCCATGCCATGATTTCCTGTAACAACAAAAACAAAAAGATACCCTTCAGTAGCACCAATTCGATATAATAATTAAAATCAAAAGCATAATGTACACAATAACCCATAAAATAAGCAATTAAATTCCGGGTTGCCTCCCGGTTAGCCGCCCTTCTTTACCGTCTTTAGCTAGACCAAATGCCGGGAAAACACCCGGAATGCATCAAAGTTTAAAGTCTTTGACAAGACTCGGACCCAAAGCTATCAAACATATACCGGGTCTTGGAGATCAACCACCTCCAAATCCGCGGTATTCACGACTTCGTTCTCAAAATACAGTTTTAACCGTTGACCATTAACTTTGAATCCTTTGTCCTCATTAGGACTAGAGATTACCACCGTCCAAGCGGGGACACCTCCCTCACCACATAAGGGCCGGTCCACCGAGACCTCAACTTGCCAGGAAACAAACGAAGACGGGAATTAAAAAGAAGGACCTTTTGACCAACCTTAAAGTCCTTTCTAATGATCATTTTATCATGCCATATCTTCGCTCGCTCCTTATAAAGGAGGTTATTCTCATAGGCATCTCTCCTAATCTCATCCAACTCACTCAAATGCAATTTTCGCTCCTCACCGGAACCCTCTAAGTTCAAATTGAACTTTTTGACCGCCCAATAGGCTTTGTGTTCAAGCTCCACCGGTAAATGGCAAGGTTTACCAAACACCAATCGATATGGTGACATACCAATCGGTGTCTTATATGCGTCCGGTAAGCCCACAACACATCATCAAGCCTTTGACTCCAATCCTTCCTATTCGGGTTCACAGTTTTTTCAAGGATGGATTTTATCTCTCTATTGGACACCTCAGCTTGGCCATTTGTTTGGGGATGATAAGCAGTCGACACCTTATGGGTGATATGATATCTCTTGACTAGAGCTTCAACTGTCTTATTGCAAAAATGGGTCCCCCTATCACTAATAATGGCCCTTGGCCATCCCAAACCGACACAGAATGTTGCTCCTAAGGAAGTTGACCACTATTTTGAATCATCGGTGCGGGTAGGGATGGCTTCCACCCATTTAGACACATAGTCCACCGCAAGAAAAATGTACACAAACCACAAGAATTAGGGAACGGACCCATAAAGTCTATCCCCCACACATCAAAGATTTCACAATTCACAATGAGGGTTTGTGGCATTTCATCACGGCGCCCAATATTACCAACCCTTTGGCACCTATCACAAGTCTGACAAAAAGTGACCGCATCCCGGAACAAAGTTGGCCAAAAGAAGCACAATCCAAGACTTTCCTAGCGGTCTTTTTCGCACCAAAATGACCACCACACGCATACTCATGACAGAATTTGAGAATAGAGGATACCTCACTATCGGGAATACACCTCCGAATGACTTGGTCGGCACAATACCTCCACAAGTTGGGCTCATCCCCAAACATAATATTTGGCATCACTACGGACTTTGTCTCTTTTCGATTTTGACATCCCCGGAGGGAATTTATTCGAGACAAGAAAATTGACCAAGTCCGCATACCAAGGGGCCACTGAATTAACTGCCCAAAGAACCTCATCAGGAAACTCACCCCGGATTGGGGCTTGTTTATAAGGTTTGTCCTCCTCCATTACAAGGCGACTCAAATGGTCGGCAACTAGATTTTCAGCCCCTTTTTGTCCTTAACCTCTATGTCAAACTCACTCAACAAGAGAATCCACCGAATGAGTCTCGGTTTAGCCTCTTTTTTAGACATTAAATACTTAAGAGCCGCGTGGTCGGTGTAAACAATAATTTTAGTGCCCAACAAGTAGGACCTGAATTTCTCTAGTGCAAAAACTACCGCCAACATCTCTTTTTCAGTAGTGGAGTAATTTCTTTGTGCCCCATTCAAGGTCATAGACGCATAATAAATCACATGCGAGGCACGCTCCACTTTTTGACCCAAAACCGCCCCCACGGCATAATCACTAGCATCACACATGATCTCAAAGGGACGAGACCAATCGGGTGCTTGAATAATGGGGGTGGTTGTCAACCTAGACTTCAACTCATCAAAAGATTGCTTGCAATTATCATCAAAATTAAAATCAACCTCTTTTTGCAACAGGGTGCATAGAGGTGAAGCAATCTTTGAAAAGTCTTTAATGAACCGCCGGTAAAACCCGGCATGACCAAGGAAAGACCGGACTTCACGCACATTGGTAGGGTAAGGAAGTGACGAAATGACATCAATTTTAGCTTTGTCAACTTCAATACCCTTTTTGGACACAACATGACCCAACACAATGCCTTGCTCGACCATAAAGTGACATTTTTCAAAATTTAAGACCAAATTGGTTTCAATGCACCTATCCAACACAAGTCCTAAATGAGAAAGGCATTCATCAAACGAGTCTCCATGGACAGTGAAGTCATCCATGAAAACTTCCATAATTTTTTCCACAAAATCGGAGAAAATGCTCATCATACACCTTTGAAAAGTCCCAGGTGCATTACACAAACCAAACGGCATTCTCCGATAGCCAAAGGTGCCGAAGGGGCATGTAAATGTAGTTTTCTCTTGGTCTTCCGGGGCAATAGGTATTTGAAAATACCCGGAAAAACCGTCGAGAGAAAACAAAAATACGCCCTTCCGGCTAACCTTTCCAACATCTGATCAATAAAGGGGAGAGGGAAGTGGTCTTTACGAGTTACCTCATTTAGCCTCCGTAGATCAATGCACACGCGAATCCCCGTTTGCTCCCGGGTTGGAACCATCTCTCCCTTTTGATTAGGGAGACCGGATCCCGCCCCTCTTGGGCACACATTGTGTGGGGCTCACCCACTTCCTGTCGGAGATGGGATAGATGATCCCCATCTGTAGTAGCTTCAGGACCTCCTTCTTCACCGCCTCCATCATTGGCGGGTTAAGCCTCCTCTGTGGTTGCCTCACCGGCTTCGCACCCTCCTCTAGGTTGATCCGGTGCATACATAAGGATGGACTAATGCCCTTGAGATCGGCAATAGTCCAACCAATCGCAGATTTTCTCTCCCGGATCACCTCAATTAACCTCTTCTCTTGATCCGCTGTCAAACTGCTAGAAATCACCACCGGAAGCGTCTCTCCCTCACCTAGATATACATACTTAAGGTGCTCAGGGAGGACCTTCAACTCAAGCTCCGGTGCCTTCTCTATAGATGGAACAAGTTTCTCCATCGGAACCTCTAGCTTTATCTGACCATGACCCGGCACAGTAGCAACATGGCACTCTCTGTAAGACCCATAACCGCTTCCTTCATCGAGTCTGAGATGTCAAACTCCAAATTAGCATACCCCAAAGCATTCTCTAATGCGGTCTTGATATCATCATCTCCACTAGACACCTCAAATACCTCCTCTACCAATGGCTCGATCACATCGATGAAACACAAAGACTCTGAGTCCTTAGGGTATTTCATAGAGTCAAAGATGTTGAACTCCATTACTTGCCCATCAAACTCCATGGTAAGTGAACCGTTAGCTACATCGAGCTTGGTCCGAGCAGTCGACATAAAAGGCCTCCCCAACAATATGGGAGCCTTTGGATCCGTCTCCATCTCAAGAACATAAAAATCCGCCGGGAAAATCATCTTACCAACCCGGACTAGAACATCCTCCACTAATCCCTTCGGTAGGCATTAGACCTATCCGCCAACTGTATCACAACTCTGGTATCCTGCAGTGGCCCCAACTTAAGAGTTTCAAACAACGCATAGGGCATGACGTTGATTGAAGCCCCCAAGTCCAACATGGCCTTATGCTCAGAAGCATCCCCCAAAGTAACTGGAATCACGAACATCCCTGGGTCACTGCACTTCTTAGGCAACTTCTTCTGATATACTGCAGACACATGCTCACTAACCTTAACCTTCTTTTTACTCCTTTCCTTCTGATTCCTCTTTAGAGTACACAACTCCTTCAAAAACTTCGCATACCTCGGGACAGTCTGAAGAAGATCCAAGAACGGAATATTCACCTCCAACCTCTTGAAAGTATCGTAAATAGCCTTGTCAGGCTCCGGCTTTCGATGTTCTTTCAAGGCCTCCGGGAATGGAACTTCAGGCTCATATACAGGAGCCTTAACCTCTGGTGTAGTCTCTGTCTGAACTGGTGCCTTCTGTACTGGCTCTGCAATCTCAACCTTTGCCTCCGGTTCCTCATCTACAACCTTATCCTGCAGCTCCTTACCATTGCGAAGAGTTATCGCACATGCACTCTGCTTAGGATTCGGTTCAGTCTGTGATGGCAACTTCCTCGAATCTCTAGCCTCTATCCGTCCATGGCATCAGCTACCTGACCCATCTGTTTCTCCAAGTTACCTATGCTCGCATCTGTTCGCTGCTGATACTGCTGAAAGTTCTGGTTCATGGTGCTAACACTCTGAGCCAATGAATTCAGTAATGCCTCTGTAGACTGTCCCGGAGCATTCTGCTGCTGCGGCTGCTGCTGCTGTTGCTGTGGCGGCTGCTGCTGCTGCTGATATGGTGGTCTATAAGAGTTGTACTGATTACCCTGGTACTGCTGCTGCTGATAACCCTGCTGATTACCAAACTGCTGTCCCTGACCACCCGGCTGATTTTGCTGCTGACCTATACCCCATCTGAAATTAGGATGATTTTTCCAGTTGGGGTTATAGGTGTTACCCATCGGTCTCTGTCCCTGCTGCGCAAACCAACTGCATTAAATCCTCCATCTCGCCTGTCTGCAGAGACGGACACGAATCTGTAGGGTGCGTAATATCATAGCAAATCCCACAAGGCTTCGGTGTCTGTCCTAGAACCAACTGCTTTACCATACCCTTGAGATCCTCCATATCCGTCTCAAACTTACTGGACACCCCACTGTTAGAACCCGCTGCGCTAACCTGTCTCACATTAGACCTCTTGCCATGGGTCCTCGTACTCTTAGCCAGCTCCTCGATCAACCTTCCTTGGTAGTCTTGTTCAGAATGCTTCCCCCACAGCACGAATCCACTAGCCGTTTATCCTGAATAGTCAATCCCCCATGAAAATAGACAATCAACTGATCCTCAGTAAACCCATGATACGGGCAACTCCTACAAAGCTTGTGGAAGCGGTTGTAGTAGTCATATAGGGTCTCATCAGCCTTCTTCTCCATATTGCTGATGTCTCTCTTCATCACATTATCTGATCCTGAGGGAAAAACTCTTCAAGAAATACCTCTTTCATCTGCTGCCATGTCGTGATGCTGTTGGGTGGCAAATGATAGTACCATCCATTCGCGTTATCTTTCAGTGTGAAAGAAAACGCCCTCAACAAAAGGTGCTCGATCGGAAGCGCTGCCGGCTTCATACTCTGACAAATTTGCACAAACTGTGAGATGTGCTGATTAGGATCCTCTCCTGGCATCCCTGTGAAGTGCGGTAGCTGATTCAGTAGCCCCGGCTTCAACTCAAACGTCACTCCAGCAGGTAAGGCAGGGAATTGGACGGCATGTGGTTGCTCATTCCAATTCGGGGCAGTCCTTTGCCTCAATGTCTGTGGTGGGACTGCTTGTCTATGGCCTGCGCCACCAGCACCAGCATTATTTCCACCAGCACCACCGCCACCGGCATTATCTTCACCAGCGCCACCAGCACCAGCGTTACCCTGACCTTGTTGCGCCATATCTTCAGCCAACAAAATTGCCTTGTATCTCCTACTTTGCTGTCGTCCTTTCCTGAAAGACCTTTCGATTTCTGGATCAAATGGTACAATCAAATCGTTAGTAGAACGGGTGTGGACCATACACGGTTCCACACTACAAGATAATAAGCAATAAAGATAACTAGAAATATAGCAAGTAAACAACTAAAAAAAAATAAAAAAAAAATAAAAGAAAATAAAATAAAAAGAACGCAAACAATAACACCGTTCCCCGGCAACGGCGCCAAAATTTGGTAGGCTTAGTCGCACACCTACTAAATTAGACCTGAACTCGGCCACTAATAATGTAATTAGGGTAAGTCAGGGTCGATCCACGAGAACGATGATTATTTGCAAACAGTCACTTGACCAGATTGGAGGTTTGATTTGATTATAATTAAATCCTAGACGGGAAATTAAACTAATTGTGATTAAAACAATGATTAAAAAGCACTTCAGATTTGATACTGTCACCAGATTTTAATTTCTAATACACTGATAATTCTGATCTCGTTAATTTTATTCACTCGATTACGAGATGTATTTCAATCTCTGTCTCTTCTTTCAGAATAGTTTATAGCAGTGGCCCACTCACTATAAACCCTAATTAAAATTAAACCTAAACTGGCACAGAAAAGGTCTAAAGATTAATTGATTGAAGTTTTAGAGGACTAAAATCAAGAACGCTTTCTAAAAATAATTTAGATAATCGTTCTAATCTTGCCTACTCCCCAAATTGCTATGGCACATACACAATTCGTGGAGATGCTACAATGAAAACCCTAATTCTGGCACAGAACGAGTAATCTAGCAAAGATCAATAAAGAGGACAAGTAAATTGGCCAGATTTACAAACCCTAGAAATTAATCTAAAACGGTACAATCAAGATTATGAACAAGAATTAATAAAGAAAAAAGAAATACCTCAATAGAAATAAAAACCCGGATCAAGATCTCAAATCCAAAGTAATGGAGTTTTAGTTCTCCATTAATGGTTACACAAAGCTTCAGAGAGAAAAAGAAAAGAACGTAGTATTTTTCTCGGAGTCCAAAGAATGAATTTAATAACCCAATCTAATTCTCATTCCTAAAACTAACTCATGACTCCTTTTTAAAATTCAAAAATAAAAAGATAATAAAATAAAATAAACAAAAATCACAAAAATCAGTCCCAGCCGCCTTCACTTTGTACGGAGGTTGACTTTCCATTTTACAATTCAGCCCCTGGAGTTTTAATATTGTCAGTTCAGTCCTCCAAGTTTCAGAAATTTCAGAAAAGCCCCTAAATTCCCAGTTCTTTGCAGTTTGGTCCCTGCACTCTTCCGCCAGTTAACTTTGACTTGACTTTGACTACTTGACCATCGAGACAGACGT
>JAOWBW010001771.1:143890-199055 GCA_026119855.1 Campanula takesimana | reverse complement strand
AACACGTGTCACGATCCTGGGAAAGGGGGAAAACTTAACCCGAAGGCTGGCTTTAGCTGGTGTAGAGAAACGAGCGAAGCAGCGGAACGGTCGCACATGATGCGACCGTCTCATATAAGTGTTTGCCATTATATATTTGAAAAGGTTGACGAGTTTGAAGCAAGATATTGGTTGCTTCAAAATAACGCAATATTTGAAGCTTCCTGCAAATTAAAGTAAGATGAATTTTGCAGAGTTTATTGCAAAAATGATATGCGTACTTTCATTTATTTTCAATTTGACTCGCAAACTTTGGAAACATTAATTGTGGCTTGCGTACTTTCATTTTCAAAATTTTGAGACGACTTTTTTAACACCCGTTAAAAAACATAACGGAACACTCTGTATAAGGAGTGAAATTGTAAGAAATAAAACTTAAAATCCTAAAATTGCAGATTTCAACACTCCATTGCCGTTCCCCATACTCCGGCGAACCTTCCCCATACTCCGGCGACCTTCCCTCTACTCCGATGTCCCTTCCCCATACTCCGCGACCTTCCCTCCGGACCAACCCTCCGTTGACCCTTCCTTACACGGGAAAATAATTTATTTCATGGCTGCCGTGAGTTATAGCATCGGAAGTTTGGGTTTATTGCAAATAATTTGATTTGATTTTTATTTTTAGTCAGTAAGTTTTGGTTCATTTAATTGTGAACTCGATTTGGGTCTTAGGGTTCGTTTGAATTTGGGTTTTTCTTTTGTTGAATATGGCATTGAATTGATTTTGTTTCCCAGAAATTATGAGTTGTGGTGGAAAGACAGTGTGGGAGTGGTGGTCGTATTTGAGAGGGATGGTGTTGAAGCTTAAAGTTAGTGACAATTGGCTATGCTTGCGTTGGGTTAGACATGGATTCTGTACTTGTGGGTCAGGGTGGGATTGAATCGATAACGAGTATATACGGGTCTGATGATTTTCCCCGTGTAAGGAAGGGTCACCGGAGGGTTGGTCGGAAGGGAAGGTCGCCGGGGTATGGGGAAGGGACATCGGAGTAGAGGGAAGGTCGCCGGAGTATGGGGAACGGCCATCGGAGTAGAGGGAAGGTCGTCGGAGTATGGGGGAAGGATCGCCGGAGTATGGGGAACGGCCAATGGAGTGTTGAAATCTGCAATTTTAGGATTTTAAGTTTTATTTCTTACAATTTCACCCTTATACAGAGTGTTCCGTTATGTTTTTTAACGGGTGTTAAAAAGTCATCTCAAAATTTTGAAAATGAAAGTACGCAAGCCACATTTGATGTTTCCAAAGTTTGCGAGTCAAATTGAAAATAAATGAAAGTACGCATGTCAGTTTTGCAATAAACTCGAATTTTGCACTAATATGAAGTTCTAGAGTAGGCCGAGTTGGACTTTCTCTTAGTGGTAGTTGTATAAACCTTTCGGTTTATGAGTGGTATGCTCTAAATATCAACCACATCAAAATTCTCCATTTATTATTGGTGGAGGTCACAGGTTCGACTTCTTTTGAGAGCAAAGTGGAGCCCCTAGGTTTCTAGAGCCCATATGTGCCAAGTTGTATCTCTCATCTATTTGTAAAAAACTAGATTCTAGTTTAAAATTATACTCTCTCCATCCCGGTAGAATCTTCACTTTTGATCCAAAAAGGTGTCTCATTAAAAGCTTTCACATTTTCTAAAATGATTATAAATGTAGGCCCCACTTGTCAATCACACTTATATTTTCCTCTTACATATTTAAATTGTGGTCCCCATATACCCACTAACTTTTTCCCCTCAAACATTTAAATTATTGTTCCCATTTGTCATACCCAGTCATTTCTTCCCTCTCACAACTCATTTTCCACTGATCAGTTTTCTTAATTAGTTTGCGACTCCTAAAATGGTGAAGCTTGAGGACAGAGGAAGTATATGGATAAAATAGTTAAGAACAAATTTTCATAAGATTAAAGTATGCTCCAAATACGAATGTAGACATGGCATCCAGATCTAGGACTCAGATTGTAGTTGCTCAAGTGTCATCTTCTGCTATCTGCTACCACCATATATCAATTTTCATTCAGTACAGTTTCAAAATATCCCACTATTGGGAAAATAACAAGTCAACTACATTTGATGATTATTAGCAGGACACTTGATCAGATTTAATTACCCCTTGGTAGACTTGGGTTGACACCCCAACAAACCTCCCCTCAACTCAAGTACCTCTAGCGAAACTTGTACCGCCGTTAACACCATCTGCGAGACACGCCGCCCGGTCCACTTCGCGTCGGGCCCATCAACCAACCTGGGCTCTGATACCAGTTGTTGGGATCGCGACCACCCCCACCACTCCACATTAGTATGATATTGTCCGCTTTGGGCCCAGCCTGCACGGATTTGTTTTTGGGTCACCTCCCAAAAGGCCTCATACTAATGAAGTGGGTGGACACCTTTATAGACTAGACAATTCTTCATTCAATTACCGATGTGGGACTTGGGTTGACACCCCCCAACAAACCTCCTCTCAACTCAAGTACCTCCAACGAAACTTGTACCGCCGCTAACACCATCTGCGGAACACGCCGCCTGATCACTTTCACCTTTATCAGGTTTCAAATAATACAAATCCATCTTCAAGAACAAGCGATTTGTCAACGACTTTGACGCATAAATACTCGCAAGTTTCTCCCAAATACCCCTCGGTGTTTTCTCTTTCAAAACACTATATTTAATTTCAGTAGCAAGTGCTAACCTGATTGTGCTCGAAGCCTTCTTCTGAATCTTCGCCCAATCCGCGTCTTTCATCCCTTCCGGCTTGTCCTCTTCCAAAGATTCATTAAGACCCTGTTGAACCAACACATCTTGGATTGTCATCAGCCACACGGTGAAACTCATCCTTCCATCGAAAATTGGGACTCGATACTTTCATCCTCCAATATCCATATTCTTCAAAAAAATCTGGTGCTGTTCCGGACACTTTTACCAATTATAAGTACCTCCAAATCCAATCACCACCGTTCAGATTTAATATCTATGAGTCCCAAATATGCTCGCCAAAAATCAAGACGATCCAACGGTTAACGAATGCGCTACGCCTGTTTTACCACCGCTGCACTGAATAAATCCGAGCAGAAATCTGCTCTTGTTTTCCTTCGATTTTGGATCTCTTCCTTCGATGACGGCTTAAATCCTATTCCACTCAACAATAAATATATTAAACTTCTCGATATTACAAGAATTGAGACTCCCTCTCTCTCAATACTCTTGAATATCCTCACCAACGCATATAAGCATAAAATTTCTCTCTCTAAATTATATGCCTATGCTAACTCTCTCCCTTGAGTTCTATCAAAAAAACATAACTAGTGAAGCCTATTTATAATGGGGAGGCACACTTATTTTTCCCCTCCCTAACCGACGTGGGATTAATATTCCTTTCCTAACCGATGTGGGATACAGCAACCATTTCCAAACCAAAATATGATTTATGTAATTTCGTTCAATTTCCCAACAAATCTCCCCTTGACCTAAATTCCCAAATCTCATCAATGCCTGCATATTCCACCCAACAATAAATATATTAAACTTCTCGATATTACAAGAATTGAGACTTCCTCTCTCAATACTCTTGAATATCCTCACCAACGCATACAAGCATAAAATTTCTCTCTCTAAATTATATGCCTATGCTAACTCTCTCCCTTGAGTTCTTAAAAAAAATAACTAGTGAAGCCTATTTATAATGGGGAGGCACACTTATTTTTCCCCTTCCTAACCGATGTGGGATTACTATTCCTTTTCCTAACCGATGTGGGATATAGCAACCATTTCCAAACCAAATATCTCCCCTTGACCTAAATTCCCAAATCTCATCAATGCCTGAGAAACGCACCATTTTCTCATTATTCTTCTTCTCCTTTTTGTCAGCGTACACTCCCAACACCTTCAATCTTCAATTTTTGTGCATTCCAAGCGGAATCTCCCAAAAGGCCTCATACTAATAGAGTGGGTGGACTCTTTCTTATACTAGGCTATTCTTCTTTCAATTGCCGATATGGGACTTGGGTTGACACCCTAACATGTAGTTGGAGAAAACCCTAGAGCTAGCTTATTGATTACCGTTGACAAATGACAAACCATGTTTTCTAAACACCATTTAACACAATACTAAGTGGAGAATTCAGTTTCAGTTAGTTGTAGTTGGTGATTTCTTTTCATGAAAGAGTATATATATATATATGATCATATTGGAAGGACCAAAAAGAATGAAAATTGAGACGCCAATCTCGTGTGACTTAATTGTATTCCCGACCTCTCGTTGTTTTGAAGAGGTAAACTGCACAAACCGAACTTTCATATTCGTACATAATCATAATTAGTAAAATTGAATTCCATATCAATAAGTGAGATAGTACAACCGAACTAAAAGGACTTAAAACCTTCTATTTAACCCAAATGCTCATTGATCAACAGCTGCAAATATTCAACAAAGTCCTACTCCATATTTGCTCCTTCCAATTCTTAGTATAATAGAAAACATAAATCATGATCAAAGTAAGGTGAACTGAATTTGTTATATTTGTTCACTTCTGAAATAAAACCTAATTTTAACATATTTATGTGACGCAATGACAAATTGAAAGGTACCGCGCGCGTGGATATTTTACCTAATTTCTTTAACTTAATTCAACTGGTAACATAGGGATTATGGATAAATTTCAATGACTTGAATAGAAAAAGATGCAATAATCACAAGTCCAAAAGTGGAATTGTGGCAAATAATCCAAAAACATTCAAGCCATTGTGCACCCTTATTATTCTTTTTTTTTTTTTTTTTTGCTTTTCGTGGATTCTTTAGAATGATAGTACCAAGTATAGACTTAAGGATAGCCCCAAAGGTTGTGGTCATCCATATGTTCTCCATCAGCTTCATAGTCTGCATAGTTAAGCCTTGGAGGGCTAACCATCATCCCTTCAGCCATATTCACAAGAACATTAGGCATATCAAATATCAAATCCTCATCAACAAACTCATTCACCATTGCACTGCTTTGTGGCTCCACTATAGTAGTAGTTGTACTGCTCCCACTTCCCACCCCCCTCCCAACTCTACCACTAATGAAAGCATCAGCCGCAATCCCGTAGCAGCTGCTGCGCTGGCGGCAGCCGCCTGGATATCGCGTGGGGCAGTTGATGCTGGCACCGGCAACGAAGGAGAAAAATCCGGAAAATTAAGTTCCGCTCCCTCGCCCCTCAGAGCCAGTGCCGCCACATCATAAGCCACTGCCGCCATTTCAGGCGTGGGGAAAGTGCCAAGCCAAATTCGGTTAGGCGATTTCGGCTCACGAATCTCCGAAACCCATTTTCCACTTCGGCTTCTACGCCTAACTCCTCGGTATGAAGGTACCGGAGAGGATGATGATAGGGGCATAGGAACGTTGTTGTCATTGCTAGGGTCGTTGCTCGAGTAAGACATTAGAGTATATTATACGTATTCCATGCAAGTTTATCCAGTCATACAAGTAGGGAAAGAAGGGATGTCTGGAGTTGAAGATTGAAGCAGCCATTTATGGGGATGGATTATTAGGGTTTTAGCTCTTGATATGATCAGCGAAGTAAGTTTGAGAGTGATGAGAGTGCAAACCAGTTGGGGATGAACTGCCGTATGTGAGATTTTGAAGTGTAAGACAGCTTTAGTTGTTGGAGATCTGGGTTGGACCCTTTTTGCAGCCAAAACTTGTATTGGGGTTAGCGGGATGTCAGATATTTAACACAATCTATCTATTATATTTGTGCGTCACTTTTGGCATTGTAAAAGGTGATTTGATTGCTGGGAAAAATGACTTTCACCACTAGTAATTAAACTTGATTGATATTTGAACTTGTGCATCAAATGTTCTAGTATGAGGTGTCTTCAGTATAAGTCACTAATGTATGATTCATATGGGGATTTGGACTACGGATAGTCTGTACTGCAGGGATTTTCTGATCAAGCCTTTCCAAAATGATCCAAAATGGCAAAAATCAAAGTACCTGTTCAAACACTACCTGGAAAAGGATCTTGCAATTCTACAAACCCACACGAACAAAGTAACAAATGAGGCACAAGGATTTATGCAACGTAGTGTCCGATACGTTGCATATTTTAGTGATTTTCCCCTATATCAAAGTGATCACAAAGTGTTTTAAGTGTATCTCACACTATCCTAACACTACAAATGTGTGTGTGTGTCTCTCTCTCTCTCTCTCTCAATGGGTTTCTAACACTTTCGCAACTTGCCACTATATCAGAAAGCATCCTACTAAACCTATTTATAGGCAAAAACCATCCAAGATAAGAACGTATCCAAGAGAGAGGGAACAACAAACGTTTGTTAGAAAACACCAAGAGCTTCTTCGGAAACTCCAATGTCTTTATACATTCAACTCATGGATAATGATGAATGTTCAAATATGATAATGAAAATCTAAATGATTCTAGAACTAGAGTAAAATCCGTCCTACCATGGAGGTGACATTGGGCTCACATCCTTACTAAAAGATGCAGTTAATAATATGTTTTCTTATTTCGTCAAGATGGGCAACGCCTCTCTAAAGTTTATGTCTACTCCCTACGTCTCACTTCGAATTGAAATTTGACCCAAAATTGTTAACTTAATTGCATTTTAATAAAAAAAAAAATCTAGAAAATTTGATGATCCTAATGAAAATCTAAAAATTGTTATTGATTCGAATTTAAGAATACTACTCCCTCCGTCCCGGACTAAGGTTCTTAGTTTGACTTTACACGGAGATTAAGAAAAAGTAAATGTTTTGAGTATGAAAAAGTAAGTAAGAGAAAGTAGGAGAGATAAAGTGGGTAGGGAGTTTTTGTTATGAGAATGACAAGTGGGTCCCATAGTCCATTTTAGGTAATAAAGCAACTAAGAACCTTAGTCTGGGACAAAAAAAGGAAAGTAAGAACGTTAGTCTCGGACGGAGGGAGTATCATTTACAATTTTTAGATGTACATATACCCCTTCCGTCCCAGCAGAGGTGACCCTTATTTCATTTTTGGTCCGTCCCAGCACAAGTTACACTGCCCAAAATGAAAATGTTTTAGTATAGTTATATTCAACCAACTCCACCATTTAACCCCACTCATTCTCTCTTCATTTTCCATCACTAATTTTATCAACCAAAACTACTATTTACTGAACTCATTCTCTTTCTTCATTTTCTACCACACATATACTACCTTTTCTTAATCTCCGCGTCCAAAAATTGGTGTCACTTGTGCCGGGACGGAGGGAGTATACTGTAGTTTATTTTTATAAATTCTTGGTAAAATCGCAGTTGACTACTTTGACTCAAAATTTTACAATTTTGGTGGGACGAATTGAGTATATGTTTCGTTAGGGCATGGTGCACTTGGTTCGATAAACAAATAGCGCTCTAGCAATCATAATACACATTGATGTGTTTATGAGAAATCCCTAAGTCGTTCACCAAGTCAAGCATCCAAATAGCTTATTTAAATGCTTCCGTGACTGTCATGTCTATGCTTCGGTGGTAGACAATGCAAATGTGGATTGGAGTATAGAACGCCAACAAATAGATCTATCGGACATAGTGAACACATTAATATTAGTAGAACAACCCATGTCAAAATCACCAACGTAGTTTGAATCCACATATCCAATCACATGTTTATCGAGCTCAAGCTTATCTTGTTTTTAACTTGAGACCAACCTGCACAGTATCATGAATGTACCTTAAAATCCACTTAACAGCTTGTTAGTGCTCTTTTATGGATTGTGCATATATTTGATAACAATGCTCAACGCTTGAGCAATATTGGTCGAGTGCAAACCATAGCATACATCAAAGCACCAACGACATTTTCATATGGAACCATTCCATTTGAGTCCTATATTCATCTGAGGTAGGACACATCGAAGCACTAAGTTTGAACTGAGGAGAGAGCAGTGTACCAACTATTTTTCTAGAACAACTTATACCAATTCTTGCTACACATTTTGCAAATACTGTGACTGAGTCAACCAAAGATCACCACTTTCTTTATCTCAATAGATGTACATCCTAAGTTTCCTTTGTGCTTCACCCATGTCCTTCATCTCAAACTCCTTGGACAGTTGAGCCATCAATTTATCTATCTCCACCTTGATTTTGGATGCAATCAACATGTCATCAACATACAAGATCAAAATAAATGAATGTACCATCTCCCAGCTTCTGAAAATACACTATGGTCAAAATGGTTTCGAGTCTAGTTGTGCTCCTACATGAACTGATCAAACCTCTTATACAACTTTTGAGGAGAAAAATTATGTCCATACAAGTAATTCTTCAATTTGCATAGCCAATCTTCTTTACCAAAAACTTGGAAACCATCTATTTGAGCCATATGGATCTCTTCCTCCAAATCTCCATGCAAGAAAGTTGTTTTCACATTATGTTGTGCAAGCTCAAGATCATATTGAGCAACTAATGCCAACAATATCTGGAAAGACGTATTCTTCACAACTAGAGAGAATAACTCCTTATAATACATCAGTTCCTTTTGTACATAACCTTTTGCTACCAATCGAGCCTTGTAGCAAATACCAGGAATGTCTTTTGTCTTTGCAAACACCACTTACACCCAATTGCTTTCTTACCCTTTGGAACTCCACAAAATCTTAAGTGTAATTCTTCTTCAAGGACATCATTTACTCGTCCATAGCCTTCTTCCATCTCGAATTATAAGAACTCTGAATTTCTTCTTTATAGTTATTGGAAACTTGTTCAATCATAAGAATATAACATATGTAACCATATCATCAAATGGAGCATGTTTTCGAATTTCCTTTCGAGGACTATCTCTTGTAAAAGAGTACTCTTGTTCAGTTTCATGTTGACTGTCTTCCTCATTGTTTATTTGATCCATCTGATTGGAGCTCTCAAAACTCCTCTCCGCCTGTACAACATATTCAAATACATGTTTAACACGCAACTTTTTGTACCTTCTTAGGCGCATCATTCTTTTTCTTTTCCTTATTTAAGGACATGACCGACTCATCAAGTATCACATCTCGGGTTTTTATTATATTCCTTGTTCCAGAGCACCACAACCTCAAACCCTGAACTATAATTGGAATTTCGGGAAAAGAGTGAAAAATGGATTTTTGGGAAAAATCAGAAGAAAAAAAATCAAAAGAAAAAAAAAATCAGATTTTGGCCTAAGGTCCGACCGGACCCCTTATGTGACCCGACCGGAACCTACCTAAGGTCCAACCGGACCTCTTATATGACGCAGGTGGACCTCCTTGTTTCGGGCCTGATTTTTCCAAATTCGATTTTGATGGGTTTTTGGCCTATTTCTCCTAAAGTGTTTAGGTTTAATAAGTATAAATACCCCTCGCTTAACCCTAGTCTATATGGTATTGATGAGTTGATATTTTATCATTATTGGTAGCCTCCATATGTTTTAGAAACATATTATTGAGTTTAGATTGAGAATCAAAAACTCAAGAACACCAATAAATTCATATAGCCTTTTGATAGAAAGAGTTTCTATGGGATCTAGCAGTCCAGATCTAGAATTGTTCTAGATATTCGTTCGTGTGTGGATACACATAGAGGGTGCTTGCTTTAGCATCTCAAGTTCATGTTCCTGCGATCGTCATTCGAAGAACGTGGAGAAGATCAAATCATAAAGCTTGAAGACTTGAAGATTTGAAGATCCGAAAATTTTAAACGCACAACAACGGTTAGTATTCTAAATTCATCCTCCTATTAATTTAATCATCATGAATGGATCCATGGGCTCTAGGGTTTTGTTGATTTTCTGTTACCATTTCCGCTGCGCTTAGTGCCTCAAAACCCAACGGTGGTATCAGAGCCCCGTTCATGTATGATTATTTAATATTATCATGTTAAATATATGATTTGATTATATGATCTAGCATGATGTGAATTTAGAATAAGGGGTTTGTGTGAGTTGTTTGGAGAAACAATTATATATATGATATAGTATGATTATGAATAAAGGTTTTCAAGATGCATGATTAATATAATTAATCTATTTATCGCATCATCAATCTCTTTAATATGATTATTGAATTGATGATTCTTGTTCTTGAAGAACAAATTGTTTGTTCTTAGGGTTTGATGTTTATGATAATTTGATTATCATAAATAGTTGAATCCTAAAATGATCAAGGATTTGATAAATTGCGTTCGTGCAGTTCGCGTGCAATACACGTTTTCGTGCATATATTTCGCCTAGAATTTTTGTGCAGATTACGTGCATTGCACGTGCAGTCCAGAATTTTCGTGCAGAATTTCGTACAGTTTGCGTGCAATGCACGAATTCTTGCAGATTTTTCATGCATTTCGCGTGCAGTGCAGATTTCTGAATTCGTGTTTTTCAGACTTGGAGATGCATTGTAGAATACGTATTGTTCATGAAATTAGATTCTATGAAGTAATGTATTCTTAATAGAGTTGGACTCTATGATATAATTTATTATTCAATATGTATTATACCTAGAGTGGGACTCTATGAAAATCTAAAATTTTTATATTCACATAGTATCCGTTCATTAATTAATTAGATTAATTATACCTTTGTTATGCGCGTTGCTATATGAAAGAACCTTCTTGAAAATTTAAGTCATGTGCCAACCCATGATTAAAACACTTGTGAGTACAACGGGTAGTTTTATGCAGGCTACGCCCTAGCGAGGTGTATTAATTCTATCAGTGTATGAGCAAGATGAGGAAACAGTGATTCCTATACGTTTAAAATTGTTTGACTTAATTAGGCTATCAAACAGTTTTGGGCCTAAGGCACAAGATGAGATTAGTCCCCAAATGATTCATCACCCATTTGCACGGTGCTCTCCAATTCCTTCTTGGTGGGACGGAATATGGAGTTACCTTGATATTGTGACTTGAAGGCAAGCATAGCGGCATCCCAATTGAGGCGGGTGGAAACTGGAAGACCCATATACCAATCTTTTGCGACCCCCTCGAGAGTAAGCGGGAAGCATTGTGCCATTATTTGAGGAGACACTTTCTTTTGTAGCATGGCCCAAATGTAGGAGTCAACATGAGCATCGGGGCAAGAGTTGCCGTTGAACTTGCCAATATCGGGCATCTTGAACTTTTCGGGAAGAGCCTCCATTGTGTTTATGAGGAGAGAAGCTTGATGAAGATCGGTGCTTGGGCCCTTGTGCAAATTTTGCCCACTAAGCCTTTGGTCAATGTAGGACATGAGAGTGTTGACCAAACGGGTATCAATGCTTTGGACCTTTTTTTCACTTGTGAGCCCTTTCAATTGGTTCTTGAGTTGAGCAACTTCTTTCTTATGGGCCATTTCCACATGCTCATAACGGGCTCGCCATAAATCATCCTTGCGGCGGACATTCTCGGCTAGTGCATCAATTTGCCCTTTCAATGCTTCCACCATGCGGAATAACCCTTCGTTGGAAACGGGAATGCCGTTGTCGTTGCCGTTTGAAGCCATTGGACCTATGGAGAGAACACGGTTGATCTTAGGATGGCCCCACAAACACCTTTTGGATAAAATTATTTCACCCACAAACAAAGGAAAAAGACTTAACCACATAAGAAAAATGACTCTTTTTTTTTTGTTTATTTACAAAAGTCGGAAGGACGTGGTTCTTTTTGGGGTTTCTAGAAAAATAGTGGAATCGTCACACTAGTATATAGACCTTCTCGTGGTCCCATATACTCATCGGATTCCACCACGCTTGTGAATCCTACATGTGTCGGGATTAAACTAAATTAATGTAGTAAAGTATACATGCGGGGACGGAATTTTTATTTGCGTCCAAAATAACCACTTGGGGACGGAGTTTTATTTCGTCCAAAACAACGAGTGGCATGTATGATTGGAAGATATTAGTTTAGGGAAATCTCGGCACATGGAAACCGACTTAAGTCACGGAGTGTTAGACCCTAACTAGAATTGTGTGGTTTGTGCTCGGCTAAAGAGAGGCTTAAAGGTCACCCCCGGCATGTAGTCGTGAACTACGCCACGGGCTGAGGTTTACCGCTTCGGAAGAGTCAAGGTCGAGTGGAGCTTGAAAGTTCCTAGGACGGGCCTCAACGGGTTTGGAGTTGGACTTGTGCGACTCGATAGTGAGCAGTTGATAAGAATTGTGCGCGTAGTGTGAGGTCTAACAAGTGACAAAATATTATGTTTTTTTCAAAGGAAATAAAAAAAAAACAAATAAGTACGTAATTTACAACTTTCGAATCACCCGTGTGACCGATAAAAATGAACAGGAAATAAAAGCTGTTCTGTGCAAGCCCGGTGCCCACACACTGTCAAAACTGTCCATTCTGTTCGTTGTTTCTGTTTCTGGGAAATGCCCAGAAGCGCGCGCATTCTGATGCCTACTCGGGAGGCGCGCGCGTTAGACTGAGAGAAGTAGAGGCGCCCGCTTCTGGGCAGTACCTGCAAATCAGTGGGTTCAAGGCATTGCCTTGACCCTAAATTATAGAACTTTTTCCCCTGCAGTAAACGTTAGCACAGAAACATGGAATTGAAGGACAAGATGGGAGGCGGGCGATTCTGGTAATAAGGGTCGGACGCGCGCGCTTCCTACCCTTTTTACCAGAAAGCCCAGAAAACAGTAAAAAGAACACCAAAAATGAAAAACGCAAGTTTAACCCTCTACATCCCCAGCGGAGTAGCCACTGTAGATACCCCGGGGGACCACGGCTTGGCTAGAGCGCGTGAATTACCTAGGATGTCTACTTGATTTTAAGAGTCGCCACCTATGTTTTAGAGGAACATAAGAAAAACCTAAAAAGAGCCAATTTTATATACAAAACCAGAGATTCGGGAAAAGATGGGTTCGGGGGTTAGGTGACGGAGTGGGAAGTACTTAAACACCCACTCCGCCCCGCTTACGCGGGTCTTGCTACTTTTGGTGTTCTAATGCTAAATGTCCTTCAATTTAATGATAAGAGAAATGTGCTAACAATTATAATGAAAAGAAAGGGGAAATTTATAGAGGAAAAATAAAGAAGAATTGTTTATTTATTGATTTATGCTAAAGATTACATGTCGAATTATTGCTAGATAATTACATTAAGGAATGAGAATGTAAATTAAAGTGGAATTAAAATGTTGGGACGTAACCTTGACCAAACTTCAATAGTGAAGTGACCTTTTGGTTGTATCCCTTTTTATGGAGATTGCATACATTTAAGAAGAAGAAAATAGAAGAAAAATGAAGTTGTACCTTAAGAATAGGACTTCAAACGTGGACTTGAAAATTGTGTTTTGTTGTGGAGAAATTGTTGTAGAACAATTTTATGTAGAGTCTTGTTACGAAGAACTCTTGTTGGGAGAATTTGTGTAGAGAATTGTGTATAGTGTGTGTATAGAGAAAATTCAAGTCTAAAAATGAGGTCCAAGGTCTAAAAATGAGGTCCTTTTCTAAGGTAGAAGAAGATGGCTTTTATAGGTAAAAATAGGAGGGAAAGTTTGGAGAGAAATTGGTCAATCCATGTGAGATGGAATTGACCAATCACAAATAAGATAAATAAAATAATAGATAAATAATAAAGAGAAAATCAAATAATAATAAAAAAGAATATTTTGTTTTTATGAAGAATGGCTAGAATAAAGGATTTGGGAGTTATGAAATAAGGGGGAATGAATGTGGATGTAAAAAGGAGGTGTTTGTGATCAAGAAGATATTTTCTAAATAAGAAAAGGGAGGGAAAAATGGTGCTATCCGTTACTGCCAAAGCGGGAAGCGCACGGGTCCGGGCTATTGGACCAAACGCGCGTGCGACCCATTGACGGTACCGGAAGTGCCTACAGGCTAAAACGACAGAATGACAGAAATGACTCTAAAGTTAACTCTGTTATCCAGTTTAGTCCAAAACTAACAGAATCAGTTAGGAACTTAACCGAAGTAACAGAAATTAACAAAAATAAGTTAAATAAAAATACTATGTATGCAATCGGGGTGAGAGGTCCAAGGCGGGGTGTCTACACAAGGATATACTTAGTAGAAGGTCACCCCTCATCGTCAAATTCGGCACGTGACAAACTCTTTGAATTTGTTAGAATCGTAAATAATTATAAGACATCTTTATAAAATAATAACACTTTCAAAAGTTTTATCTTCCCCGACACTTTGTCACTTTGTTTATAAACCCGTACTCTCGGTCTCCACAAAATTTTGAAAACATCCTCGGTCCATCTCAGACTCATCTTGGTGATTTTTGAACCGACTCGGTCCTTCGCCTTATCTCCACACTCTAGGACACCTCTAGGCCTAAACCCTCAACTCTCTAGGTCCCAAACTCACCTGATTCAAAACCTTAGGTCCCGAGCCTACCCGGTCAGTCTTACCTAGGTTACACCATAACCCCTTAGCTCGACCCTCATCAAGGTCATAGCGTGACCCCTTAGGCCTCAAACCGGCCTGATTCAAAACCTTAAACCGGTTTACCAAAGCCAAATCCTTGGAGTAACCCATTAGGTCCCGAACCTACCGGTCCCGAGCCTACCCAATATCTTAGATGTCAGACCTTCCAACACATACTCGTTGTTACCCTGTCTAAGCCATGGTCCTCTTAGGTCTAACCTCTTAGGTCTACCTAGTCTAACCCGTTGAATGATCGCTTAGATCTCAAGCCTATTCGAGTCTACCAAACACCTATCTTTTAGGTCTCTAGCATATCCGATCCACACCTTAGGTCTCAACTCCTAAACCCTTTAGATCACAAGACTGTCTACCCTCTAGGTCTACAACCTTAGATCTCGTCCCTTAAAACTCCTTAGTTCCCAAGCCTGCTTGGTCCGAGCAACTAAATCTATGCCGTCCATACCTCCTGGGTCTAAACCCCTTTACCAACCTGGTGTCACCCATTTAGCCTCAAAAGACTTCCTAGTCTGACCTTCAACCCCTTAGGTCTAACCTCCTAAATCCGAGCCAAGTCCAAACCTCGAATCCACGCGATCCTCTCCTTAAACTCCATAGATACTAAATTCTCAACACCTTAGGATCCAAAACCTCCATGGCCGCTCTAAGCCCTTAACTTGTTAGGCACTAGGATCATCCAATCCCAATCCATTGCTCTTTGGCCCGACCTTAAGTCTGACTGGTCATAACCCATAATGTAATAGACTTACCCACTTCAAAGCCTTATGTCCCAAGTCTATCGTGCTCAGACTTCACCAACCACTCCATTAGGCCCTTGTCGCCCTAGCACTTGTCTAAAGTCTTACCCTAGCTAAACCCTAACACTCAAGTATAGTTTACTTAAGCCTAGGAAATCATACTCGCTCTAAACCCTAGCCCCAAGCCTAGGTAGTCACATTCTCTCCAAACACTAGCCTCAAGCCTAGGAAGTTGCGTTCTCTCCAAACCCTAGCCCCGAGCCTAGGAAGTCACATTCTCTCTAAACCCTAGCCTCAACCCTAGGCAGTCATATCATTCTCTCCAAACCCTGACCCCGAGACAAGGTAGTCATATTCACTTCAAACCCTAGCCTCAAGCCTAGGTAGTCATATTCGCTCCAAACCCTAGCCCTGAGCCTAGGTAGTCACATTCTCTCCAAACCCTAGCCTCAAGCCTAGGAAGTTGCGTTCTCTCCAAACCCTAGCCCCGAGCCTAGAAAGTTACATTCTCTATAAACCCTAGACTCAAGCCTAGGCAGTCATATCATTCTCTCCAAACCCTGACCCCGAGCCTAGGTTGTCATATTCGCTTCAAACCCTAGCCTCAAGCCTAGGTAGTCATATTCGCTCCAAATCCTAGCCCCGAGCCTAGGTAGTCACATTCTCTCCAAACCCTAGCCTCAGCCTAGGAAGTTGCATTCTCTCCAAAACCTGACCACGAGCTTAGGTTGTCATATTTACTTCAAACCCTAGCCTCAAGCCTAGGTAGTCATATTCGCTCCAAACCTTAGCCTCAAGCCTAAGAAGTCACATTCTCTCCAAACCCTAGCCTCAAGCCTAGGAAGTCACATTCGCTCCAAACCCTAGCCTCAAGCATAGGAAGCCGCATTCTCACCAAACCCTAGCCTCAAGCCTAGGAAGTCGCATTCGCTCCAAACCCTAGCCTCAAGCCTAGGAAGTCGCATTCTCTCTAAACCTTAGCCTCAATCCTAGGAAGCCGCATTCGCTCCAAACCCTAGCCTCAAGCCTAGGAAGTCACATTCTCTCCAAACCCTAGCCTCAAGCCTAGGAAGTCGCATCCTCTCTAAACCCTAGTCTCGAGCCTAGGTAGCTGCATTCTTTCCGAACCCTAGCCTCAAGCCTAGGTACTCACATTCTCTCCAAACCCTAGCCTCAAGCCTAGGTAGTCGCATCCGCTCCAAACCCTAGCCTCAAACCTAGGTAGTCGCATCCCCTCCAAACCCTAGCCTAAAGCCTAAGAAGTCGCATTCTCTCCAAACCCTAGCCTCAAGCCTAGGTAGTCATATTCGCTTCAAACCCTAGCCTCAATCCTAGGTAGTCATATTATCTCCAAAGCCTAGCCTCGAGCCTAGGTAGTCATATTCGTTTCAAACCCTAGCCTCAAGCCTAGGTAGTCTTGTACTCTCTAAACCCTAGCCCTGAGCATAGGAAGTCACATTCTCTCTAAACCCTAGCCTCAATCCTAGGTAGTCATATCATTCTCTCTAAACCCTAGCCTCAAGCCTAGGTAGTCATATCATTCTCTAAACCCTAGCCTCAAGCCTAGGTAGTCATATCATTCTCTCAAAACCCTAGCCTCAAGCCTAGGTAGTCATATTCCCCCCAAACCCTAGGATCAACCCTAGGTAGATACATCCTTCCAAACCCTAGCATAAAGCCTAAGAAGTTACATCCTTCTTAAACCCTAGCCTTGATCCTAGGTATCTACATCCTTCCTAAACCCTAGCCTTGATCCTAGGTAGTCACATTCCCTCCAAACCCTAGCCTCAAGCCTAGGAAGCTTCCAAAGCCCCATATACAACATCCTTTCCGAATTCCCGAAACCCTAGTCTCAAAATCTAGGAAATTTCCAATCTCAATCCCCCATCTTATTGAACCCTAGTCTTATGCCTAGGATACGATTCCCCTTCCAAAACTTAATCAACCCTAGCGTCGAGCCTAGGATTCAAAATTCCCTTCAAAACCTTAGTCCTAGACCTAGGAAATTCATACACCTTACTCTCAAAATATAGGGAGCTTGCAATCCTTAGCCTTAAACCCTATCCTAAATCCTAGGTTACCACGTTCATTTCCAAGCCATAGTCACCAATCCCAGAAAATGGTGAACCCTAACATCAAGCTTGGTGAACCTTCCTCAAAAATCATTCCCTCTCTAAGCCCTAGCCTAGGATATTATTAAAACCCTAGTCCCAAAACCTGGGAAATTCGTGGTCCTTAACGCCAGTTTCTCTAAACCGTAGCCTCATGCTTAGTACACAATATTCCTTCGAAATGCTTGTTCGAAACCCTAGCCTTAAAACATAGGAAATTCCAAATCATTGACCTCAACCTCAGAGCCCTATACTTAACAAAATCCAATCCCTAGCCCGTAAATCCTAGGAAACCACATTAGTTCGAAGACATAATCTCAAGCCTAAGGAGCCATAACATCTTTGGCATCCCTATCTCAATACTAGGAGATCGCCATCTTTCTTATCCCCTTTCCTTAAAAGCCTTAGGTCCTACCCTAAGCAACCAAGCAAAATGTCCCTTACCTAATGCCTTCGTCTCAATGGCTCGTAGCCTCATATTATGTATTCCTTCCTAATTTAGGGTAAGTGGATCCCAAACACTACGCTTTCTGTGGTCATCCTTTACTCACCAAAGAGTCCTTTACCTTTGCGACTCCCCGAGAGTCTATCATCTTTGTGACTCCCCGAGAGTCTTTCACCTTTCTGACTCCCCGATAGCTCATCCATTTTATGACTCCCCGAGAGCTCATCCCTTCTGTGACTCCCTGAGAGTCTATCACCTTTGTGACTCCCTGAGAGTTCATCCCGTTTGCGACTTCATAACAATCCATCATCTTTGCCTCCACATGCAGATTTTCCGTTTTACCCCTGGTTTATTTCTTGTTTGTTCAATTTAGGTATCCTTAACCTATTTTAACCGAAATTCGTTACCTTTGGGTCTGGAAAGCCCCTCAAAATTTCTATCTCTCTCGAAATTCTTTCCACAATTAACAGAAACCCGTCTATTTCTATATTGCGCACGCACTGAACACTTGCTTAGGACCATCATGATTTGTAGAGGCCCGTCTACCTCTATATCATGTGTGTTCTAGATCTATTGCGATTGACAGAGGCCCGTCTACCTCTATATTGCATTAGATCCAGCACTTGTTATTGCGATTGACAGAGACTCGTCTAACTCTATATCGCATGAGCTCCGGCTATTACCATTTTTATCTTAGGATTATTTAGACCCCTCCGTCTTTATATCTCGCACCATTATTGTTCGCATCTCCGAACTACGACCGGCTTGATTCCCCCGAGGATACGTAGGAAGCCTGAAAAGGTTCAGCCACCCGACCGACGTGGTCATTGTTGGTAGTGGTGCCCTAGGCACGTTTAATAAACGTTGTAATTGTTATCATTTATTTCATATCAATAAAGAGATGTTTTGATTATTATTGTTGTTCATGTTTACTTATAATAATCCCCGTCCCTAGTACTTGTTAAGCACTAGTATAAAGGCTAAATGATCATGGGATGATCATGTTAGATTTATGGGTACTTGTTTGGAACAAGGTACTGGACATGACCCGCTTTATGAGATTTATGTCATGGTCTATGTCATACATATATCTCATATTAGTTATGTCATTTGAATCCTTAGACATGAAGTTATTATAGTCTTCCACTTGATGAACATTATGTTTGACATATTCAAACGCTACCTTTAACCGGGAAGTTATAAAGGGTATGATTGGCATAATCGGATTCACGTAGGGAAGAATAATAAGCTAAATGGATTTGTCCCTCCTCGGAGAGATGTCAAGCTTGGGCCTCTCGTAGGAATGATGTTGATGAAATGCTCGGCCAGACTCAAATGAATTGATTGGATCAATGTCATTTGGATTATCAACATATTCGGAATCGAGAAAGTATTGAACAAAACAAGTTGACTGTTTGACCATGACTTGGGTTTCAAAATTTTAAATGCTAAATTCCGCTGCGCATGTTTGATCGAAACCCAACAGTGGTATCAGAGCCCCGTTCATGTTGATTAATTCAATACTTGGATCATGTTATGTGTATATAAATTGTTTATGTGCCTTGCATGATATGAATATTGGAATATGTGATGTTTATGTGTTATGTGATTTTATGTGGTTTATTGTTTTGCAACTTTAATCGCACGATTCAATCGCAATAAATAAATTATGGTGGATTCAGAATTGTTGATTATTAATTTTTGATTGGATCAAAGTTTTAATAATCGGAGAAAAACGATTTTGAGACAAAATTTTCGAACTTCAAAATTCTGTACATTCTGATCAGTTTGGGCGACCGCACAAAATAACTTGGGCGGCCGCACATGTTTGGGCGACCGCACAGTGAGTTTTGGGCGGCCGCACATAAGGATCAGATTGTCTAATTTTGGTTGAAATCAGAATTTGGAATTTTCGAGAGGTTCAACAAAACCAGTAACAGAACCAATCCAGACCTGCTGATCTGGAATGGGTTTTGGGTAGTTGGTTTGTGTGTGGATCTTGGGGTTTGATTTTCCTATTTGTTTTAGTCTTGTGATTCTAAGATTGGTTCAAGGTTTGGATGGCTAATCTGCGTTCATCGAGATTGTGTTTCCCAAACTTGATCGCAATCAAAGTTTCAAAGATAAAACGAAGTTAGAATTATGAAGAGTTCATAATTGCTAAAATTGAGAAACAAAGTTCTTGATTCGATGATTGGAGATCCATGTGGAATTGTGAATGCAATTGGCCTACGTTCATCGAGACCATCTATTGCTTAGTTTCGGCCACATGGACTACTTTCTTGGTTTCTTGAATTAGTGCGGGATTGTGGTTGCCTGATGGCTTAGTTCGACCGCACTTCTTGTTGTCTTGATTTGGAGATAATAACCAAAGTTGAAATAGTCTCATCCTCATAATTATAGAGAAACTAATGACACATAAATATCATGCTTAAATTAATGGAGATTAATTTAGTGGCTAAACTTGATGTGTAACATGTTTATATTATGTGCTCATAAATATGTTATATGCTATATGTGATGAACCTTCAAAGAAAGTTTTAAGTCTTTTATTGCCATGCCATGATTAAAACACTTGTTAGTACATGAGTGATTTTAATGTAGATTCGCCCTAGCGAGGTGCATTAAATTTGTTTATGTATGAGCAAGATAGATAGTGTGGGCACGCCCTAGCGGGACACATTAACTATGCGTTTAAAATGGTTAGACTTAATTGGGCGTCAAAACAGTTTTGGGCCTAGGCAAAGATGAGGTTTAACATGCTTTTTGAAATTGGATTTCTTAAAGAATCTCATAAAAGGAACTAAGAGTCATATGAGATATGATTGACAAGAGTTGTCTACCTAATTAATTTGATTTTGTGTAATCCGCCTTAGCGGACTTGAAATTAAATTAAAGTTGGATCTTAACCCATTTAAATTACATTATACATTGGATGTATATGAAGGTTATATAATTTAGTGGGAGTATTTTGTTTGAAAAATACATTATTTATCTCTTTAATGTAAATCGGTACTTATTAAATTTTGGAAATTTTGCATATTTGTAGATAATGACTAATAACACTCAATCAATGTCGTTGCGATCGATCCTTGAGAAGGATAAGCTTGAAGAGAATGGTACAAACTTTATGTATTGGATCCGTAGCATAAGAATCGTTCTTAGGCAAGAAGATAAGTTGTACATTCTCGATGGGCCTCTCCCCGCTGAACCACCGCCTACTGCCCCTAGGGTAGAAAGAGACAATTACAAGAAACATCGTAATGATTCTAGAGATGTAAGTTGTCTCATGCTTGCTGCTATGTGTTCAAAACTCCAACAAAGTTTGGAACATTTGGAAGCCTATGAGATAGGCGTGGAGTTGAGAACCATGTTTCAAGAGCAAGCTAGGCAAGAGAGGTACAAGACCATTGTTGCATTCACTACTTGTAAAATGAATGAAGGGCAACAAGTGAGTCCTCACTTTCTTAAAATGAAAGGTTATGTAGAGCACCTTGAGAAACTTGGCTATCCAATCCCATTGGAGCTAGCCATGGATCTCATTCTTAATTCATTGCCTAAAAGTTATAATCAGTTTGTAATGAATTATAACATGCATGGAATGGATAAGAATCTCTCTGAGTTGCATGGGATGCTCAAAACTGCAGAGATGAAAATTGTGGAGAAAGGTTCTCCCGTGCTCTTGGTTCATGATGGGAAGAAGGCTAGTGCCAAAGGAAAGGGTAAGGCAAAAGTTGTCAAACCCAAGATAAGCAAGGCAAAGGTTGCCAAGGCTTCTGAGGCAAAACCCGATTCACAAAAGGATGCAATCTGTTTCCATTGTCAAGAAATTGGTCATTGGAAACGTAATTGCAAGGCTTTCTTGGAAGAGCAAAAGAAGAAGAAGAGCAACAAGGCTGCGTCGACTTCAGGTATCTATATGATAGATATTCTCCTTTCTACCACTGATTCTTGGGTATTCGATACCGGATGTGGTTCTCACATTTGTCTAAATGTGCAGGGACTAAAGAATAGGAGACTGCTTAAAGAAGGTGAAGTAGATCTACGTGTGGGAAATGGAGCAAGAGTTGCTGCATTAGCCGTAGGGACTTATGAAGTCACTTTACCTTCCGGATTAATTCTTGTTTTGAACAATTGTTATTATGTTCCGGATTTAAGCAGAAATATTATTTCAATTTCTTGTTTGGATAATGAAGGTTTTAAGTTTCTTATTGAGAATAAGAAATTTTCTATTTATTTAAATGATGTGCTTTATGGTATTGCTAATTCATTTAATGGCCTTTATATCTTGGATGTCAAGAATGAAAATAATGTCTATCATGTAAATAAGAAATCTAAACGTAATGATGTAAATCATACTTATTTGTGGCATTGCCGTCTTGGTCATATTAATGAGAAGCGTATCTCAAAACTCCATGGGGACGGACTTTTGGGTTCATGTGACTTAGAGTCATATGATACTTGTGAGTCATGTCTTCTTGGAAAAATGACTAAGACACCTTTTACCAAGTTGGGTGAAAGGGCAAGCGACTTATTGGGGTTGATACATTCCGATGTATGCGGACCATTAAGTAGCAATGCTAGGGGAGGATTTCAATACTTCATAACCTTCACTGATGATTATAGTAGATTTGGGTATGTTTACCTAATGAAACATAAAAGTGAAGCATTTGAGATATTTAGAATATTTCAAAATGAAGTAGAAAAACAACTTGGCAAAAGTATAAAGGCACTTCGATCAGATCGAGGTGGTGAATACTTAAGTCAAGAATTTGATGATCATCTAAAGAATTGTGGAATAGTTTCACAATTGACTCCACCTGGAACACCACAATGGAATGGTGTGTCCGAGAGGAGGAATCGGACTTTGTTAGACATGGTTCGATCAATGATGAGTCAAGTTGATCTTCCAATATCCTTTGGGGTTACGCCCTAGAAACCGCTGGTTTCACACTAAATCAAGTTCCAACTAAATCGGTTCCAAAGACTCCATATGAGATGTGGAGTGGAAAGAAACCTAGTTTATCTTTCATGAGGATTTGGGGTTGCGAAGTTTATGTCAAGAGACTTATCTCTGACAAACTAGCACACAAATCTGATAAATGTATTTTGTGGGATATCCTAAGGAAACTAAAGGATATTACTTTTACAACTGAGAGGACAACAAAGTGTTTGTTGCCCGAACTGGTGTCTTTCTAGAGAAAGAGTTTCTCTCCAAAGAAATCAGTGGGAGTAAAATAAATCTTGAAGAAATTCGAGACCCAGAAAATAACATTGAACCAATAGTGGAACAAGAACAAGAACCACAAGGGGCTGTGGAACCTGTTCAAAATACACAAGCATCTCGCAGATCTAGTAGGTTACGATCCGAGCCCGAGAGATATGGATTTCTCGTAACGGATAGTAATGAGGTAGAAATCATTGAGAATGATGAACCGTCAACCTACCAAGAGGCGATGTCTTCTCCTGATTCGGACAAGTGGCTTGGAGCCATGGAATCCGAATTGCAATCCATGCAAGACAATCAAGTTTGGAATTTGATTGATGCGCCCGAAGGTGTAAAAACCATAGGATGGAAATGGGTCTTCAAGAAGAAGACTGACATGGATGGGAAGGTGCATACTTACAAAGCTAGGCTTGTAGCGAAAGGTTATAGGCAAGTTCATGGTATTGACTATGATGAGACCTTTTCACCCGTAGCAATGATCAAGTCTATAAGAATTTTGCTTGCCATTGCCGCATATCATGACTATGAAATATGGCAGATGGACGTCAAAACCGCTTTCCTGAATGGAAAACTCCAAGAGGATGTGTATATGACACAACCAGAAGGTTTTGAACAAGATTCTAAGGTATGCAAATTGCAGAGATCCATCTATGGATTGAAGCAAGCTTCTAGGAGTTGGAATCTCCGTTTTGATGAATCAATCAAAGAGTTTGGTTTCATCAAGAACGAAGATGAGCCTTGTGTATACAAAAAGATTAGTGGGAGCATAGTGCTATTCCTTATTTTATACGTGGATGACATATTGCTCATTGGAAACGACATTCCTACACTTCAGTCTGTGAAGACTTGGTTAGGAAAGTGCTTCGCAATGAAAGATATGGGTGAAGCCGCATATATTCTTGGCATTAAGATCTATAGAGATAGATCAAGGAGGCTACTTGGTTTAAGCCAAAGTACATACATTGACAAGGTCATTACAAGATTCCGTATGGAAAATTCTAAGAGAGGCACCTTGCCCGTGTTACATGGAGTTTCTCTAAGCAAGACTCAATGTCCTAAGACAAAAGATGAGCGTGAGAAAATGAATGATGCTCCATATGCTTTGGCAATTGGGTCCATCATGTATGCCATGATTTGTACTAGGCCGGATGTGTCTTATGCTTTGAGCATGACAAGTAGATACCAATCCGACCCTGGCAAAAATCACTGGATAGCTGTAAAAGCGATTCTTAAGTACTTGAGAAGAACTAAAGACTCGTTTTTGGTCTATGGAGGAATGGAAGATGATCTCGTTGTAAATGCTTACACGGATGCAAGCTTCCAAACTGACAAAGATGATAGCCGATTGCAATAGGGTTTTGTGTTTATGTTAAATGGTGGAGCTGTAAGCTGGAAGAGTTCCAAGCAAAGTACAACCGCTGATTCTACAACAGAAGCTGAGTATATTGCTGCATCGGATGCTGCAAAGGAAGCTGTTTGGATTAAGAAGTTCATAACTGAACTTGAAGTGGTTCCTAGTATTGCTAATCCAATAGACCTTTATTGTGATAATAATGGTGCTATTGCTCAAGCAAAGGAACCAAGAGCACATCAGAAATCCAAACACATACTTAGGCGTTTTCATATCATTCGAGAGATCGTTGATAGGGGAGACGTAAATATATGCAGAGTACCTACTGATGACAATGTTGCGGACCCGCTAACAAAGGGACTTCCACAAGCTAAACATGATGGTCATGTTAGGTCCATGGGTATTAGATACATGGGAGATTGGGCCTAGGGCAAGTGGGAGATTGTTGGTAGTGGTGCCCTAGTTACGTTTAATAAACGTTGTAATTGTTATCATTTATTTCATATCAATAAAGAGATGTTTTGATTATTATTGTTGTTCATGTTTACTTATAATAATCCCCGTCCCTAGTACTTGTTAAGCACTAGTATAAAGGCTAAATGATCATGGGATGATCATGTTAGATTTATGGGTACTTGTTTGGAACAAGGTACTGGACATGACCCGCTTTATGAGATTTATGTCATGGTCTATGTCATACATATATCTCATATTAGTTATGTCATTTGAATCCTTAGACATGAAGTTATTATAGTCTTCCACTTGATGAACATTATGTTTGACATATTCAAACGCTACCTTTAACCGGGAAGTTATAAAGGGTATGATTGGCATAATCGGATTCACGTAGGGAAGAATAATAAGCTAAATGGATTTGTCCCTCCTCGGAGAGATGTCAAGCTTGGGCCTCTCGTAGGAATGATGTTGATGAAATGTTCGGCCGGACTCAAATGAATTGATTGGATCAATGTCATTTGGATTATCAACGTATTCGGAATCGAGAAAGTATTGAACAAAACAAGTTGACTGTTTGACCATGACTTGTGTTCAATGACGTCGAGGACAAAAGGATTATGACATATTCTAAGAGGAATGCGAACTTCTATCTAGTTATACTAATTGGGTAGGTATGACGGTTTGCTAGAACCTAATCATATCTTATGGTTTCATGTTTGAACCCATTGCCAACTTAGTATAATCCTAGAGGGTCACACACAATAGAACGAATCTTTAAAAAAGGACTACATTGGAATTTTGGAAATTCTGGACTTTCTGGGAAGTGGGCGACCGCACATTCTGGACTGGGCGGCCGCACACTTAGCCAATTTTTGTACCAGTTTTGTTTCAGATAGTTGTGCGACCGCACAGAGGGTTTTGGGCGGCCGCACAGTACTGTCGGGTGGCAGATTCCTAATTTGATTAGGAAACAAATTTTGGACGGATTTTGACACAAGTTTCCTATTTGGAATAGGTCATACTTGTGTATAAAAGACCAAATTCGGCCAGCACTCAATACGATTAATTTTGTGAGTCTCAAAGAGTTTGAGAGAGGGTATATTTTGTTCCAAGACATTCTTGGTTGAGGAACAAAATAATACACAAAATAAATTCCATATAGTTCTTTTGATTGTGAAAAAGTGTTTCACAATTTGGTCTAGCAACCAAGATCAAAGAAGCTCCTTTGATATTCGTTCGAAGTGTGGATACCGCTAGAGGGTGAAAATCATCATCTTCAAAGTTCGTGTTCAAGCTTTGTGATCGTGATCAAGTCTTCAAACCTCCACCAAAGACCAAGAGAATTTGATAGCCATCAAGGGTTAGTTTATTCCTTTGTTCTTATGTTGTATTTGATTTAATCATATGAACGGATCCATGGCTTTGGGTTTCAAAATTTTAAATGCTAAATTCCGCTGCGCATGTTTGATCGAAACCCAACAGTCATTTCTCATCCCCAGCAGATGTTTCCCTCATGACTCGAAGTTATCCCCAGTGGAAGATGTTTCTCTCCATCAGAGACAATCGTTTTCCCCAATAGATTTGAACTACGTTTGGCTTGATTCCCCCTTGGATACGTAGGTCGCCTACCAAGGTTCAGCCGTCCCATCACCCTTCTTCTGTTTTGAAACTCATGTTTCAGAACAAATCCTTCTTTTATCATCGACCCTCAATTGCCTTGCAAGAAGCATCGCCGAGGGGCTACTGTTAGTACCCGATCCAAAAATGAGTTTATTAGGGCTTTCCCAACTATACAAGGACTTTATAGGAATTAGAAACCTTGCAAAGACTTGTCCCGGATTCCCAAAATACATCTCACTATCCTAGAACATCTTAAAAATGGCCAAAATAGGGTTTCCATAAACCATGCCAAACCCTAGCTTGAAAATCACGTCAGCCAGGAATGATGGCCACGCGGCCACATTCAACCTTGGCCAGGCGGCCAACCTCGCCTCAGCCAATCTCAGCCGTCTGATCCCTTGGTCAGATGGCTATATAAATCCATTCCATTCTCTTGGTTAAAGGTCCGAATTTTGATCAACCTTAGGCTCCCTAAGTGACGAATTTAATCTCAAAGCATTCAAGCTCCCAAGAACATCCTCATGGTTCCCAAGAAGATATAAGTTTATTTCTTGCCAACATAGGTAGGTTTTCTAACTTTTTCTTCATGTTCTTGACATGTTCTTAGTTTAGATCCAAAATATTCATGTTCTTAATATGTTTATTCATGTGTTCTTCATAATATTCTTGTTCTTAGCATGTTTATTCATATGTTCATCATATTATTCATATGTTCATAATATGTTCTTCGCATGTTCTTCATGTTCTTAGATTAAAACCTTATTTATGCAAGATTTAGGGTTGCAATCTTCATATTAACATGTTATTTCATAGCCGATGATGATCTAGGATTCACCAACCCGAACATGATCTAGGAACTACTTCTAAACCCTAATCTTTAGGTAAATCCCCCATCACTATGCATGATCCCGATTCTCCTGCCTATTCTAAATTCTTCTCGAACTACGCGGACCTGAGCTTCTCACATTGAGAGGAACGTAGGCAATCTTCGGATTCAGTCTCAAACACATTACACACAACATACACCGCATCATGATAGAAAGACCGATCATTCGGGCGATAGGAGTGATAACGCTTAATATTCTTCTCTTATCGTAATTTGACCCCCGAACCCATTTATTTGTAAATAATTGCTTTTTGTCAAAGTTTTGGCTATAATTAAAACGGCGTGGCGACTCTCATATTTTTATGTTGCTATAAATATCCCAATTTTAAACACACGTATTCACAACATCCGAGCAGTGGGGTCATCGCCGTCGTGCCGGCATTAGCAAAAATGGTCTGTGACAACCCATACCAAGTAAATGCTCGGGCAGTCACCTCTACATCACCGCCTCCGGCCTCGAGATCCACCAACATCGCCTCATACCACCTCTTGAGGTCACCTAGACGTACGTTGTACCCGCTCTTGGCATCAGTACAATCAAACCCGGTCAAGCCATAAACAGTCTTTGGAGTCGTCTCATGCATGCTATATACAACGCTACACGAACCCCTCGACTTCAAGGGCAGCAATACAACCTGCAAGCACAAACAGGTACACACAGCAAAGGTATGCAATCAATCTAGCAACTTACTTCATGATGCATGCTCATATATGAACTGCTGTATTTTTCACTCTAGGAGTATCCCAAAGCATCCTAATGTATACTATAAACATCTCACAATCAAAACCCTAGTCTACCTAGGACAAGACAAGTCAACTCAAAACAAATCCAAGACAAGTCAACTCTGAACAAGTCCGAAACATTTCAATAATTAACGAACAAAAATATAACTTCATCCAAAGTAAGCTTTCTCAACGAATCATTAATGTACATTACATATCTATACTCTAACAAAAGTCAAACAACACAAAAAGTACTTTTAACAAAATCAATCGAGTCAAAAAAAAATCGGTCAAAAAAAAATTACAACATTTTCGGACCACAAATTACTTAATACAAAAAAAATGCGTTTTTTAACAAAACCACTTAAATCAATACATTGTATATACCACAAATAAATCAATCAACTTGGGTCAAAATCTACAAGTTTCATGAAAACTCCAATTTAAGGTCATTAAATCCTAAGTACAAAATCAATTAACCAAACCCCGTAACTTTGGGTAAATTAACAATCAAACCTTCTCAATTCGAAGTAATCAACAATCAAACATTATCAATTCGATGTAATTAACAATCAAACCTTCTCAATTCAAAGTAATTAACAATCAAACCCTTCATTCAAGGTAACTTACACAACTTACAACTAAGTTCCTTGTATTCCACAACCAAAACCCCTTGTCATGGGTAATTTCCAAACAAAGCACTTCAACTTAACACCATCCACATCTAAACCCCATACCTTGGGTAGTTAACAACCAAACCCTGTAACTTTGGGTACCTCACAATCAAACCTTCTCAATTCGAAGTAATTAACAATCAAACCTTCTCAATTCGAAATAATCAACAATCAAACCCTTCAAGCAAGATAAAATCCAGTCAAGTCTCTCAATGCAAAATAACTTGCAATCAAGTCCTCCACTAAGAATAATTTACAATTACAACTCTTACAAATCAACAAAAATTAGCTTAAATCCCATACCTTGGGTAATCCACAACCAAATTAACAATAATTTATTCGAAACCCCAAACAAGGGTAATTACAAAAAAAAACTAAGCATTCAAACCCCAAACTCATGTAATTCACAATTCAGATCTTTACTGTCGCGACCCCGGACCCCGCGGGCCTGAGACCGCGATCTGGACGTCGACTCTAGAACCAAAACTATGAAATACCAAGGTTAAAAATTCCATTTAATATCAAAAGGTGATAATCCAAAGTTTTACAAAACCAAGTTTGATGAAAACCAATACAACTATCATAAACTTCCACAAGTTTATGTCCAACAAAATACAAATATACAATTCCTAGTGACGTCAATGTTTGGTACACATATCCCAAAAGGTTACACATTTATATAATGTAAACCAACCTATACAACTTTCCCCAAAAGAATGGATCCACACTCGACGTCCTCTTTCTCGTGATCAGCGAGACTAATCCTTAGCACCTGGGGGGGGGGTTAAGGAAAAACAAAGATAAAAGGAAAGGGGTGAGATAAATCTCAATAAGTTACTAATGCAACTACATGACATGCTATGATGCAAGAAGCAATAAGCAATAATAAATATCACATAGCACGTAGTATTTATCACATAACAGATAGCAGCGGAAATAAACACATAACAAAGGATATAGCCAAGGTTTTCCAATCCGGAACATCCAAATAAAGGATCGCTGTGCAGCTTCAATAATCAACCAATCATCATCTTCATAATAGCATGAAAGCCGAAGAGAAAACCCCGGTACCGGAACCAATAATCATAACAGTGTCACAAAGGACAAGGACCATGACACAAAGTCATGCCCGCTAGCCAGATACATTCACAAAGGAACGCTGACTTATCCTTTCCAAGGCCAATCTGGAGAAGGGGTATAGTAAGGGCAAAACAATGGTCAACATTATAATGGACTTGGCTTTGCCATTATAATCCTTCCCATCGCCCGATGCAACAAATATGCCAGCTGGGCTTCCAAATAAATGCTAAGTAATAATAATTTAGCATGAATAAACAACTTAAGGTTCCAAAGTAGGGAACCAATCCAATTAAATCACCACAAAGGTAAACCAATGCAAACCACACATCAAAGATGAACCACATTCCCAAAATGATACTTAATCAAATTCCATATCGTATTTATTCACAAAAGAATCATACCCAATCAATAAAGTGTTACAACAATCTCAATTAACACTTAATTAATTTCAAACACAAACTTGATCACAAAGGACCTAATTCTATCACTAAAGTGTACTACAATGTTCACTAGAGTCAACTAGAAGGACACCCAAAACTTAGCCCAAAACGCATCCTTCATTCACACATTTTTAACAATGTAAATTTTCAGGGGTTCTGTGCGGCCGCCCAAAGTGGGATGTGCGGTCGCCCAAATAGCCTCAAAACAAGAACAAAAGCTTTCAGAAAGATGCGCGGTCGCCCAGGACGTTTTGTGCGGCCGCCCAAGCTTCTGAATTTCCAGAAATCGGGAAGAACAACATGGGTTCTTCCATTTTCAAACCCAAAACACATTCAACCAAAATCTAACCTTCCAACTCATATACTAAAGTACCAAAACAACCAATAAGTCTAAAAAGACTCAAACAACAACATTTAACAATCAAAATCAAGAATCAAACCCAACATTCAAGATTTCACCATTTTTGATCAAAACCCAAAATAAATTCTCAATAAATTCAAAACCCAACCAAACATCAAATATAACACATCAAACATCATATAAACATGATATGAACATTTTAGCATTAGAATGGGGGAAAAGTAACTTACTTGAAAATAATGAAAGTTGACGAAATTCGATTCTTTTTGATTCTACGCGATCCTAACGACGATCTAAACAATGTTCACGTTTTAAGAAATGAGAGAAGATGAGAGGAAGAAGAAGAAAATTAAGAGAGAAGGAAGAGAGAAAAGAAAGCTTACCTTAGGAGAGAGAGAGAGAGAAGTGTGCTGGGAGAGTGGTGAGGGTGAGGGAGAAGGTGAGGAAAATAGGGAGAAGATGAAGAAATATTTGAAATGTTACAAAAAGGCCCCTCCCCCAATACTACCTTTTCAATTAAACTCCCCACTAACTAATAAGACTCAACACTTCTACACTAGCACAAATGACCAAAATAAAATGCTAGGCATAATCATTATAACACATAAATTGCACACATAAATATTTAAATAAATAATAATTTAAATAAATAAATAAGCAAATAATTAAATAATAATCATTTAATTACTAATAAAATAGAGCCTAGATTTCGGGCCGTGACATTTACAATCAAAGTAAAATGCAAGTAAACCCCGAATTTGGGTAATCTACAAAATCAAACTCTTTGCAATCTGCATGAGATTCATTTAAAACCCTAAACTATGGGTAAAATACAACAAAAGTTCTACAAAATTCACTCAAACCCTAGAATATAGGTAATTACACTCAAAGTCCTCTAAACAAATAATACTTAATGGTCGAAACCTAAACAAAAGGTATCTTTACATCTAAAAATCTCCAAACATTACACTCTCTAACTTGATCCCTCAAACTTGCGATCGCCCACGCATGCTTTCCTCCGGGTTACATCCAATAATCATAAAGCTCTAAAAGGTTAAATACCGCGATCTCTAGGACTTGTCCTTAGTCCATTCCTTTGGTCCAGAAGACCCAATAAATGTCCAAAAATTAATAATTTGCCTGGGAAGGCTTCATAATTTCTAAAAAAAAATAACTTGATTAATTCTCAGAATTAGATGCGTTATTTAGGTAGTTTGCGCGTCCGGGGCACAGTCAGTCCGATAAATCGTTCACATTAACTTGACCTACGAAGGCTTCAAATTTTCCAAAATTAAAAATTGCCTAGGAAGGCTTCAAATTTTCCAAAAATTAAAATTAGCCTAGGAAGGTTTCAATTTTCCAAAATTAAAAATGGCCTAGGAAGGCTTCAAATTTTGCAAAATAAAAAATGGCCTAGTGTAAGATACACGCGGTAAAATGGAAAGTTCCCTCGAGAATCAAACACGGAACCTTACTTTCAAGTAAAATGGGGTTGCCACGTTAGTTTAAATTTAAACCCAAACTTAACGAAAAATGGTTAGAGAAAATGAGTTCGGGGGTCAGGTTACGCTTTGGGAAGAACTCAACCGGTAGTTCACCCAAAGTGCCTCGGAAAACTGAGTCTCCCTAAGTTTGTTAACAAAATTGTGCAAGTGTGTGTGTGTGTGTTCTTGAAAATGGGAGAAACTGACTTTTAACAAAATCAGTTAGGAAGTTAATAGAAAGGGTATATTTTGTAAAGATTTTGACAGAGTAGGGTTTAGACAGAAAAATTTCCACTGGCCAAACCATCCTTACGGTTGGTCCAAACTATCCGTATGGTTGGTTGTGGCAGTCCTGGAGATTTTACAGATTGTCAAGAAATCAGTCCAGTTTCATGCAGAAACAAAGCATTCTGCTTAAACTGAACTGTTTTACATCTTTCCAGTTTATTTACTCACACAAAGTTTGAATTAAATCATCCCTATGCTTTTGGTCACTAATTAAACACCAAAACAAAAGGTTTTGGGTGTGATCAAGGCAATAATTGGGGAAAAATTAAGAAAGGTGATGAACATGACATTTGAGCCAAAATCATCATTTGGATGGTTAAAGATGGAAACTTTAACATCAAAATGGATGATTCATCCAAGGAAAAGCCTTGGGAAGTAAGAAATCAACCTTTGGATGGATAAAGATTGAGTCTTTACCATCCAAAGGGACATTATTGGAGTTAGATCAAAGTTTGAATGATAAAGATTGAAACTTTATCATCCAAACTTGATCATTTCACCATAAAATCAACTTAAAAAGTAAGAAATGAAATTTAACTTGCATAAATGTAAAGACATGAAAGTAAATTGCATAAATGTAAAGACATAAATTAAAGGTGCATTAATCATAACAAGCCTTGATCATCCTTGGTTTGTAACCCACACTCATGCATAAAACATGAAGGGCACCATGAATCAAGTCAAGGTTTGGTTCCAATTTATACCATTGAAAAAAAATTGTAAAGACATTAAGTAAATAAAGAAAATAAAATAGAATAAGAGATGAAGTGAAGATGGCGAGAAGGAGGCCTCACCAATATTTGGTTCTAAGCCTAACTTTCTTTCTCTCTTTCACTCAAATGTGTTTGTGATTATGATCAGCTCTCAATCCTACAGAGCTTCAGCTCACTGTAAGTACCCCAATCGGAATTTGACCAACTTAGAGGAATTCTAGGCACCATTCAGGGATAAACTGATAGGCCAAGACCTCACTAGGACAAAATATGGACACAGGGACTGTTCTGGAATTAAAAGATTGAAAAATCCAGAAGGTCGCCAGCATGAGCCGTACGGCTACTTTGGGCACCATCAGCCCCTATAAATTGAATCCCTTGCTGATCATTCCAGGGGGGAGAAATGATTATTGTTAGTGTTACTCTGCTAAAATTACTCCAGAAGAGTGTTTAGAGTGAAAAGAGAGAGAAAGATTGGCCTAACCAAACATAGGTAAAGCCACCTTCTCCCCCATCCTTCTCTTCATTTTATCTCCTTGTTTGTTCATGTTTATTTGTTCATCTCTTACATTTCTTGCAAGTCTTGTCCATCTCAAGAAATTTATATTTCTTGCAAGTCTTGTCCATGTCAAGCAATATATATATATATATGTATTACAAGCCTTGGCATTCCAAGCTATATATATATCACTATTATGTATACATATGGTCCAAACCATGAATGATTCAATGTGCCATTCACACTTTGTGTGAAAGTGGTTCTAACCTAAGGATGATCATGGTTTGTTGAATCTCTTACTTATAACAAATTAGTGATCCATTTTAATGAAAAAGGCACATGTTTTGGTTGATTATGTTGTTCATTGGTAGCAAGGATGGTCATTTGGATGAAAAAGTTTCAATCTTTATCATCCAAACATTGATCTAGATTCAAAATCCCCTTTGGGGTCATAAAGACCAAATCTTTAAGTCAAATAATGTTGTCCCAATGTTGTATTTGGCTTAAGGATCCACTCTTGTGGTGAAAGTCCAAATCTTTACGTTGATTTTGTTTTGATTTGGCAATGATAATCATGTGAGATGATAAAACCTTAGTGTTTATCATCTTTCCGCTTGATTTAGCTTTGAAATCCCATTTTGGGTCATAAAGATTGAATCTTTATGCAATAATTTGGTCCCTAAGAGGTTAATAATGTATAAAATGTCATCTTGATGATAAAGTTTCCATCTTTAATCATCAAATGGTCATTTTGTCTCATTTGGTCATGTTCATCACCTTTGTGTGATTTTCTCCAATGATTGCTTTGATCACACCTAAACACTTGTTTTGGTATTCACTTGATGATCATTAAGCATAGGAATGATTTTGTTTAAGTTTGTTGTGTTGGAATAAAACTGGAATCAGAACTGTTTAAGTCCAGTTTCAGCAGAATGCTCTATTTCTGCCTGGAACTGGACTGTTTTTGGACAAACTGTAAAAATTCCAGGAAGAGCATACTATAGCCGTACGCCTAGTCTGGGTGAAGAGGGAAAAATGTCCATGTTGTCCTCTGATCCCTGCTTTCTTAATAAAAGACCCCTTTTCAGTTAAATCTTTGAATAAAAGTTAAAACAGACTATTTTCCGTTAAATACACACACACACATGCACTTTTGTTAACCAACATTAGGGAGACTCGGACTCATCTGAGGCATCTTGGGTGACGTAAAACTCTTCCCAAGGCGTAACCTGACCTCCGAACTAATAGATCCTCTAACCTTTTCTTTTGTTGGGTTAAATAATTAACAAAAGTGGCGACTCCGTTATGTTCTGCGTGATAACCGTGTTTGGTTTTTTCGCCCTTCGAAACGAAAACCCTTCATTTCCTTCGTCACGGGGTGGGATCCTTATAGTGGCGACTCCGCTGGGGAGATAAAGTGCTTGCAAACTTCTCTTTAGAAGCTTTGAAGGCACTTTTGTGTGGGTCAAACTCCCGTTTCCGTTAGTTGACTTTGTGCATATTTGTGTGTGTTTGCTGTTTCTGTTTGAACTGTTCTGAGTACATATATTCTGGAAATGCAATAAGCTGGAGTATGATGATCAGAAGTTGCAGAAACTGAGAAAAATCTCAACCCCATGGTTCTAGCCGTACGGCTAGTTTGGTAAAAGGGTCAGAATGTTGCAAATTAACAATCTTGTGCAGGGCATGCAACATTCTGAATGCCCTTCTGCTTCTGCTTGTCCAGGTTCCAAATTTACAGTCTTACTTGTGCACACTACCTTTATTCTTTTGGCCAAAACTTGGTTATGCATGATCTTTTGTCAATAAAAATGGTTTCCAAAATCTCATTGTGCATAACCCTTTTATGTAAAAATTTCTTGACTCTTCTTGTTGTGCACAACTTGCTTTGTACAAATGGTTTCAATGAGAAAATTGTTCTTTTGCGAAATGTTTGATTCAAAATCCTTGGTTGTGCGCAACTCGGTACATATACAAGTTTTGGTCTTTGTTTGTATTCTTTGACTTATTGTGTATAAATTGTTTACTCCATGCTTGTTCATACTTGTTCATATCTTGCTTATGCCATGCTCATCATGTTGAAAAACAAAATAAAAATCTCTATTTTAACTCAAAAAGGGAATATAGAGTTGACTTCACACAACGCGCACTTGACCTTGCACGTTCCAAATACCCTTTAAACCCGGGATGGATGCCAGATACAGCTCGATTGGCACACTTGTTCCCTTCGAGCGTGCACGGGTCCATTCCACCTCCCCTTCCGAGTCGAGTCAACCACACATGTCCGTGACACACGAATAGCGTGACTTTGGTTGGTTTTTGGTCTAGTTCACGTTGCCATTGTCTTTAAGCACGTGTCCAAAGTCAATTGTGGCCAAGTTAATGCCCGGGTTACGACTCCTTGATGTAATGCAAGCGTAGCCTAACCTGCCTTTAACCCGTGTGTTAATGACGACCACAATTAATAAAGGCCATGTGCTAAAGATAGGGTAACACCGTGTAGTTAAGCCCTAATGAACAAGTCATGTTAATCATCCTTAAGCTCATGGTCGAGGATTGAGACACCTCATTAAAAATGAGGTCGTGTCGGAATATCGGTGCAGCCTTCGGAACAGTCTCGATCCCGACTGGGGCTTAATCATGATTAGGATGACCCGCACATCGGGAACCTTGCGACGCACTAGACCTTAGGATCATTTCTTTCGGTCGGTGGAAGCCGCTTTCCCTATAGGACCCTCGCCCGGGATAGTCCGTCCTTGGGAGTGTCCAATACAGGTGAAAAACGAGGGGTCTATAGGCGTAGTGATGGCCTCCACTTATCCAGGACTTAGAATAGTTGCGAAAAAGAAGATAAATCTTTTCCAACCAACTAGGGTCAGGGGCTTGTCCCGAATAGAGCAGGATTTTGCGTTAAAGGTCAATGTATGTTTTTAAACTGTGTCCTAACCCTTGTCCGTGTGAATAAACATCCTTTGTTGTTTAAAAAAAATAATAATAAAAGAAATGAATTCATCGAAATGCATGGCTTTGGTTCATCCCCTAAACCTCGAGTCAAACACCCTCCTCTCCTTGAGTCAAAGATTCATGTGTGTCTGGTCTCTCTTGCCCTAAAACATGGCTCTTTCGTGAATCCTCTCGAAGTACCCTCATGGTCCATTAAATCTCCTGTGTCATAGGAAGAAATGGAAACCCAGGCCCAAACAACCGAGCAAGACATCAGATTGGATACACAATCCCGTTTGGAAGGGAGAGTCAAGCTTTTGGAAAAAATGGTCGGCACGATGAGGGACCAACTCCAGAAGTCCGAAGCTACCCGTAATGGGGCAATCAACATGGTCCAGCAGCTTCGTGAAGAGATCAAGTAAATCCTTCACGAGAGAGTTGAGGATCTGTGGGAAAGAGGAGGAAGGAAGCTTAAAAGAGACATCGAAGAGAGGTACGACCGCTAGTACGAACTCTTGTATAGCCGAGCGGAGCTGACTGATGAGATGGAAAGGGTAAACTCGAGAAACACCCGAGAATGCCTTCATGAGATTGTAAAGGCAATTGAGGAAATCATAAAGTCCTTAGGAAAGTCATCACCTTTCAGAAGTGCCTCCAACAGTTTTGCCCAAAGCAAGCAAGTGCCCCGCGACCAACTCAGGCCTGTTGCAGTCTCCCACGGGGATCCCGCAAGTTCCATAGGTGCCTTCCACCGACAAGGCAAAGAAGCCCACTACAAATGGTTTCATGAGCTAGGAATGCCAAGCGACCAAATGTTGGAGCGTTTGCTCAAAATCAGGAAGATTGAGCTGCTTAGCCGGCACGTGATATGGACAGAACCACCCGCAGCACGCCGGGATCAGAACAAGCATTGCAAGTACCACCAGAGCCCAGGCCACTCCACAGACGGTTGCATAACCCTGAGGAATCATATCCAAGGCCTCATTGATGAAGGGATCATCTCGAAGCAAGGCAATGAGTGGGTTTGAAATTTAAATTAAAAAAAAAAAATGAAGGAAGATGATTAGGAGTGGTCCGGTCTCGTAGGTTCTAGAGAGTCTTTCAAAAGTCCGTTGTGGACAATGTTTTATTGTTATTTTCCCCAAAAACCCTGCGTGGTAAGTTTGACTAGTCATGGTTTAGTCAGTTAATAGTCGAGTCAGTCCCTTGAGTCTGTAAAAAAAATCGAGTTGTTCCTCATTAATGAAACAAGCTATTTCTCTTCTATTCTTCCTAGACTTGAGACATTATTTGAAAAATGTTTTAACTCTTGAAATCACTTTGGTTAGCATTAATAAGTGATTGCTACATCCCCAAGATGATGAATTGACTCCTTAATGCATAATAGTCGATAACGATTCATCAAGGATGAACGGGCCAAGTACAGATAGTAAATGCAAAAAAATATAAGCAACTAATTTTAACGATAATGGATGAGGTGATCAATTGGCATAAAGATAACACCAATGGCAAGGTTCTTTCCCTTCATACACTATACCCCGATGAAATCCCAAAGGACCACAAAATGCCCCAGCAATGGATCAAGATGAGGAAATTTCACCCCAAAGATCATCCATGAAAGGCACCCCGAGATAAAAAAAAAAAATGGGGAAGAAAGAGAAATGAATACAAGGACGAAGTCCACCAAAGGGTCCACCCCAAAAGGGCTCACACAAAAAAAAAGAAGGAAAAAGGAGTCCACACCGAAAGAAGGATCGCCCCAGGGGGCCCGCTCCAAGGAAATTCACCACAAAGTGGAAAGGTCTACACCGACAAGGCAACAATACCCTGGTAGGGATGTGCCAACCCGTAGAAAGAAAGTCCAAGGCCGAACTACGACGACCTGAGCTCCTCAAAATGAGGGGAACGTAGGCAACCTTCGGGTCTGGTCACAACAAGAAAGAGGATTATCCAGCCATGGCCTTCCCAGAATAGCCACATGCCTCTCCTTTGGTCTCATTAATGACCGATTCCCCCAGACAAAAGCCGATACCCAAACACGTCCCGACCTTGCCATTGGTCAGATCTTAATCTCGGTTGGTCACAACATGAATTCTTGTTAAAGTTAATTGCTTGTGATGGTATTGACTTAATGAACACGGCCCGTTCAAGGCAATCACTTTAATAATGTTAACTAATGGAGATTCAAATGTCTCGACAAGTCTTCTCTTCTACATCGTAGGAAAGAGCCAAACACTAAATTGCTGTCCATAGGCTTCCTTCCGTACGAAAGGGAATCACTCCCGCAAAATGCCTATGTCTGTTTTCCATGTGTCCAGGTTGCTCGAGTCCGTGTCATGAGTCAATCGAATCACTCCTAGGAAAGAAAAGGTCAGACCATTGGTAACTGGAAGGGTCGAGTCACCCTCGTAAGGATTGTCTCTCAAAAGGACTGGGGCTTGAGGAGGTACGCGGGAATAAAAATGCTCTGTGGAGAAAAGGAGACAGGGGCTTAGGGGTCCATTTTCAGCCGATAATGAAATGGGGCTAGCGAGTCACCGTGGCATAACGAGAGGATCCGTGAGAAGTCATGTTTGGAGTAAGTCTAGGTCCTGGTCTACAATACTTCCCCTCGAAAAGAGTCTGTTCAAATCTCAAAATTGTGGTAAAAAAGGTCAACGCGCTAATGCTTTGTTTCCCTTGAATTTTTCATGTCAACATCCTCTGCCGGTTGATTTTCCCGCGAGTGAAACTCACTTTCACTTGTGCAAAAGCATGTCCGATATGCGTCAAAATCAACACAATCAAGGCCAAACATGTCCCGGGAATTCCCGATGGCCCAGAAATGACGATAAAAGCCCTCTCGAGGCCCAAGCTATGCATAAAAGATGAATTTACAAAACAAAGCTTTTCAAAGATAATAAGTTTTTTTTACACACGATGTTCTTAAAATAAAACAGGAAAGAAAGAAAAATTGTTTAACATAGGTACATCCTAGTCTGAGTCCGGATAAGGATCCTCGGGAGGAGGAAAAGCCTGGTCTAAAGGAGCCAAAGGGCGAGATTGATACTGGCTGGGGTCAAAGAAGAAGAGAGATTCCGCCACACTCGAGCCTTCACCTGAAGAAGACAGACCTGGGAAAAAGGAGGAAGGAATCTGGGAAGGAGGACCTGAATGTCTGGCCGGTGCGGGGTCCACACGCTCTAAGGCCAAATGGGCGAATGGGTCTGGGGCCATCTCGTGAGTGCCAGAATCCCGAAAAGAGGCCAAGTCAGCGGCACCCAGGGAGTGGCGCCGCACATAGGAGGGAGGCAGCTCTACGCTCGAAGCCCGTCTACGAGGTCTCTCCTCAACGCCCGCTGAATGCCGGCCAGGCGCAACGCTGTATTGGGTTCGAGGCCCTTTGGAAGAGCGACCTACGAACTTCTTGAGCCACCTTTTGGACCGTTTCATGAGGGAAGGTCTCCCCAGCAAAGCACGTGCGGCCACCTGCACGCAGAAATGGGGATGCTCGGTGAATGGAAAATGACAGTGTGAAAATAATACGAGAAAAGTAAGTGGGATGCATACCACACCCTCGGGCACACCTGCGGGTGGGGCCCCCTCTCCCTCAAGGGACGTCGCCACCATGTGAACCCGACGGTCTGAAAAGAGATAAGTGTAGTCCTGGCACACCGGAGGGGCCACCCCAGAAGCCACCACCTGTGGCGATCTCAGTCTCCAAGCCACAAAACGCCCATAAGGCTCGTCGGTGATGAAATGGGTCGCGGCCGGCCCCATCACATATGGGTCATCCCCTCGATCAGCCACGAACATGGTATCAGGCGGGTCCACCGGAGCCCTCTGCTGAAGTCCTAGCCCATGCTGCCATAGGACTCTCTCCCCTAGATAAAAGGCCTCTCCCCGAAAGCCTACCAACAACCTCCTCTCCCTGGTCACCCGGAGAGCTTCGCCCAAGTCAACATGAAGCTCTCCCCGGTTCTCATACCGCTCCCATGGAAACAAATTGAGCCCCCCCGGCATTGGGCCCCTCAACACTCCTCTGGCCTCGGGATAGCGGACGGTAAGCCGTCCCTTGGAACCCCTTTTCTCTCGGGCCTCCCTAGTCCAACAGACCATAGCTGGAAAAGTAGCAGCCAGATCAACAGTTTGCCTCCAAGGATATTCCCCGAAAAACTCATAATACCATGCCTGAAGAGAAAGCAAAAAAAAAAAGAGGGCATTAAAAATGGGAAAGACAGAAAAGAAGAATAAGAAGGAGAAAAGTGGGAGAGTAAGAAGGAGAAAACAGAAATATACCTCCAAAACAAACTGGAAGCAGGCTAGGGACCGGCTCGACTTCCGGCTGAATTTGTCGAGCTCTATATATAGCTCGGCTAACCCAGCCTCTCCCCAAGCAATGTCCCGAATGGTCTCGGGAGTGGTCAAAGAACCCAACAGGGGGAACATGCATGTGGTGTCGGCGTTGGCAAAGATGGTGTTACCCAAGAGAAGCCATACATAAGCTAGTCCGAGCTGCTCGGCAGAAAACCGGCCTGCTAAGTACCCCGGGATCATACCCCGAATAGCACGATCCACCTCCTGAACCAGGATGCCCAAGCCCTTAGCAGGGCCCGAGAAACCGATGAGCGCCTCGATGTCCGCAGCAGTGAACTTGTCAGTCCAAAGGACTGCACGCCCATCAAAAGAAAGCCCAGTAATGGCAGAGAAGTCTGTGGGAGTCACGGTCACCTCTCCCCAGCTCAGATGGAAGGTGTGGGTCGTATCCCACCAGTGTTTGCACAGGGCAGTAATAAGCCCAGAGCTCCTGTTGGTGTTAACCAAATGACCCACCGCCTCGATGAACGGCACCAGGCCAGTATGCTCCACCCACTCTCGCGGACCGGGCCTATCACCCACAGCAGCGGGCATAGCCTCCCACACAGAAAAGCAAATGTCTGGAGACCCCAGGGATTAGGGCTTACCATCCTGCAGGTAAACATAGCAAAGGTACGAATAACACAGTTTTAAAAATACCAATGCACACATAATAAATGCTAACCGTAAAGTCATCATGATATACCGTCCCCTTTTCCAAATTGCAAATACATTTGAAAGGTTGTTTTGAAAAGAAAGTTTTTCCGTCCCCTTTTCAAATTGCAAATACATTTGAAAGGTTGTTTTGAAAAGAAAGTTTTTCCGTCCCCTTTTCAAATTGCAAATACATTTGAAAGGTTGTTTTGAAATGAAAGTTTTTCTGTCCCCTTTTCAAATTGCAAATACATTTGAAAGGTTGTTTTGAAAAGAAAGTTTTTCCGTCCCCTTTTAAAATTGCAAATACATTTGAAAGGTTGTTTTGAAAAGAAAGTTTTTCCGTCCCCTTTTCAAATTGCAAATACATTTGAAAGGTTGTTTTGAAAAGAAAGTTTTTCCGTCCCCTTTTCAAATTGCAAATACATTTGAAAGGTTGTTTTGAAAAGAAAGTTTTTCCGTCCCCTTTTCAAATTGCAAATACATTTGGAAGGTTGTTTTGAAAATAAAGTTTTTCCGTCCCCTTTTCAAATTGCAAATACACGCTCAGCTATGGCCTCCATATCCTCTTGGGTGAGGGTGTCGGAAACACTCTCGGACTCGAAAGTGAACGTGAACAAGTCCTCCTTTGTAACTTTGCGCGGAATGCAACCCATCTTCTTGACAAAGAATTCCTCCGATACCACGGGTCCCTTTGTAGAATACCAGTTGTTGATCGGCTCGCTGCTTCGTTGGATCTCGCTGATAGTCTCTTTTCTCGTGTCGGTGTCGTAGATGGCATTGACTTGGCAGTCATTCATAAGAGCAAGCTCTTCGAACATGGAGGCTAGATTTGTCAATTCTTCGTTTACGGTGATCTCTGTTTCGGACTCTATGGTCACTTTCTTCCCCCACCATTCTCGGGGTGACATGGGAGTTAGTTCCTCTTCGGCTTTCTAGATTTCACAGTCAGAAAAGATTTCAAGATCGGGCTTTCTGATGCCTTTGCCGTTAACCCATGGTTCGGGAAAGATCATGTACGGGACGTCTTCCCCCTGTCGGACAAAGTAGCCATTCAATGTCTTGCGGTAAGGCCTCAGATTAGGAATCTCATAATGGAGGCCTTCCCTACGAGCTCGAGCCTTTTCATTCTTGACGGCTTGCTCATATTTCAAGTCATCCCTGGAAAGCTCATAACCCAAACCGAACTTGTTCTTAACAAAAGGAACCTCAATCGGTTGCATTCTCCCTTGTTGATATTTTCCTAAGCCTAAACCAAGGAAGTAGTTCATGTTCCTCATCATGCGGAGGACTTTGCGATTGCTGAGGGTCCATGAATTGTTTCCCCCTTCTTTGTCAATGGCGTTGTTTGATACGCCGGAGAGAGTAGAATTTGCTAGACCATGCTGAATTTGGTGGATGGGTTCCCCCTTTTTGTGGATAGTGACGTTTTCTGCCATAACGGTCACTATTTTATCCCCATTTCTAAACTTCACACATTGATGGAGAGTCGAAGGCACGGCGTTAGAATTGTGTATCCATGGTCGACCCAAAAGCAAGTTGAATGAGGAGGGGACATCGAGCACTTAAAACGGGACGGACATGACCATGCTCCCAAACATAATGTCTATTTCAACCATGTCGCGACCCCGGACCCCGCGGGCCCGAGACCGCGATCTGGACGTCGACTTAAAACCAAAACTCTAAAATATAGAAGTTAAAAATTCCATTTTGAACCAAAGATGATAACACAAGGTTTTACAAATCCAAGTTTAAATCAACAAAGTACATCTAACATAAGCTCCACAGCTTATGCTCAAAAGAATAAAATATACAATTCTTAATGACGTCAATAATGGTAAAAATATCCCCAAAAGGTTATACATTTAAATAATGTAAACCGATCCATAACAACCTGCCCCAAAATCTCAATCCTCTCGACGTCCTCCTCGATCCGCGAATCCTAATCCTTTTCCTCCTGGGGGGGGTTAAGGAAAAACAAAGATGGAAATAAACGGGTGAGATAAAATCTCAGTAAGCTACTAATGCAACTACATGACATGCTATAATGCAATAAGCAATAAACAATGATAAATATCACATAGCATGTAACAATTAACAGTCAACAGATAGCAGCGGAAAGTAAACACATAACAAAGGATATTAGCCAAGGTTTCCCAACTGAAAGAACCAAATAAAGGTCGCTGCGCATTTTCAATAACCAACCATTCATCATCTTCATAATAGCATGAAAGCTGAAGAGAAACCCGGTACCGGAACCAATAACAATGTAAAGTGCCACAAGGGGCGGGATCCATGCCACAAAGTCATGCTCCAAAACGATTAGCTAGAATACCCACAACGGAGCTAGCTCATCCCAACCAAGGCCAATCTGGATGAGGACAGAAGGACCAATGGGCGATGCTATACTGGACTTGGCTCGTGCCATTATAGCATTATCCATTGCCTGACTCGATACACAATTTAACCAGCTGGACTTTCAATCATGCTAGGAAATAAAATACTAGCACGGTAAACAACTAAGGATTCCAAAGTAGGGAACCATACCAAATAATCACCATAAAGATGCAACGGGTATTCATGAAGAGTTTAACAACAACGATAACAAGAGTTTCTCATGAAGAGCACAACAACGATAAACAGAATTTCTCATAAAGAGCACAACAACATTGTTCATTAAAACAAGATGATTCCAAGACAAGGCACGTATCAAATACATCCTAAATATGATACCCACAAGTAAATCATAAAGAGCACAACCCAAACGGTCGCTCACAAATGGCACAATGACTATTACCAAAATGACCCTAAACATTTACTCATAAAGATATACTAGGACTATGAACTCAACTATCTCATCACACCTGGAATTTCAAAGTAGGAAATCAGAATGAATACACCTTAAGGTTAATCAAACCGTAGGTACCCAATTGCCAATTCACGCTTCATCTCCGTTCATAACGAACCCATTCTAAACACCCCAAACGAATCCAAAGTTACACTTATTAGAACATGATCACGACTGGACTAAACCCTACACTTTGGTGTTCAGTAACCACCCTCTAGGTACTATAGGACATCGCCTAAAACCTAGACCAAGGCTCACTCGAAAATCAATTCGATTGGAACAATCACGAACACATCATAAGATGCCCAAACATATACCAAATGATCATCACAAAGATAAGTCAAACCAACAATATCTCAATGAGATGTTCCAAATCCCAATTAACACTTAATTAATTTCAATCACAAACTTGATCACAAAGGAACCAATTCTATCACTAGAGTGTACTACAATGATCACTAAGGTCAACTAGAAGGACACCCAAGATTTGGACCAAAACGCATTCTTCAATCACACAAACCAACAAAATGAAAACTTTCAGAGGACTGTGCGGCCGCCCAAAATGGTATGTGCGGTCGCCCAAAAAGACCCTCAAACATGACCAAAAGCTTTCAGATAGGTGTGCGGTCGCCCATACGTTTTTGGGCGGTCGCCCAATATTCTGGAATTGCCAGAAATCGGGAAGAACAACATGGGTTCTTCCATTTTTAACCCAAACCACATTTCCACCAAAATCCAACATTCCAACTAGTTTACTAATGTACCAACACAACTAATAAGTCTAAAAAGACTCATACAACAACATTTAACAACCAAAATCAAGAATCAAAATCCCACATTCAAGATTTCACCATTTTTAACCAAACTCAAATAAATTCCAAACAAATTCAAATCCTAACCAAACTTCAAATATAACACATCAAGCATTATCTAAACATGATATGAACATTTTAGCATCAAAATGGGGGAAAAGTAACTTACCCGGATTTTCTCAAAGTTGATGGATTTCAAATATTTTTGGCTTCCAACGATCCTATCGACGATCTAAACAAGGTTCATGTTTTAAGAAATGAGAGATTATGAGAGGAAGAAGAAGTAAATGAAGAGAGATGAAGAGAGAAAGCTTACCCCTTTTTCTTCTTGGAGAGAGAGAAAGAAATGGCTGGGAAATGGGGTGGAGTGAGGGAGAAGAGAAGGAGTAGGGAGGGAGTAGGGAAATGTTTTAAAGAATTTTCACTTAGGCCCCCTCCTCTACACTACACACAATACTCCCCACTAACAATTAAGACTCAACATTTCTACACTAGCACAAATGACCCAAATAAATGCTAGGCATTATTATAACACATAAATTGCACACATAATTATTTAATAAATAATAATTTAAATAAATAAATAAGAAAATAATTAAATAAAAATCATTTAATTAATAATAAAATAGAGCCTAGATTTCGGGTCGTGACAAACCATACCCATGACTGTTCGGGCAGTGCTATCATAACCTTGAATTACTTGAGTTGAAGGCTTCAATCAGAATTCTTAAGCCCCAGTATACCCATGATTCGGCCGGGCATAAGGTTGAGTGCGGAACCACCGTCAACCAAGACTCTCAAAATAGGTCTCCCCCTTGCCCTTACCTTGAGGTAGATGGCCTCATTGTGATCGGACCCAAATGGTGGAAGGTCCATGTCGGCAAAAGTGATGACATTGCAAAAATGAATGTGGCCTATCATTGTAGTAAGGTCCTCGGGAGTTGTATCGGGAGAGACCGATGTGTCATCGAGGTTATGGATGACAAGATCTCAGTGCTTCTTTGAGGATGCAATGAGGTCCCAAATGGAGATGTTGGCTTGAGTTTTCTTGAGTTGAACCAATAAAGGGTCTTTGGGAGTGTCGCGAGCTTGCGGTCTTTAAGAAGAGGTGCTTGGTGCAGAAGTGGCGGGGTTCCTTGCTATGATTCGGTCGGATCGAGTTAGCATGTTGACATTCCCATCTTGCTTCTTTTTCCTATTCTCTAGTACTTCCCTCATTACCTCATCGTAAGTCACAACATAACAAGAATTATCAATCTTATTCATCATATTGGAGCCCTCATTCACAATTGGGATTGAATGAGTGGTCTCCTCAAGTTCTCCTACCTCTATTACATTGACATCCTCGCCATTAGGCACTATAAACTCTTTCTTGTCTATGAGATCTTGGATGACATTGTGAAGGACAAAGCATTCCTCGGTGGTGTGACCACTATGTTGGTGGTAGTCACAATGCTTGTGGTGGGCGTGGTTGGGACGCATTGCCTTGGGTTTGTACCCTTGGAAAGGAGTAACTTCCCCTTTGGCCTTGAGAGCTTCGAAGGCCTCGGTGATGGTCATGCCTTGGAGAGGAGTATATACACGATCATCTTGGAATTTCTTGCCTTGGGGTGGAGGAACCTTTTTGTAATTCCCCTTGTCGGTAGTGACGGCGTTAACCGAAGCCTCTTTTGTGGAGTTAGAGGCGGACTTGTAGCGGTAGCTAGGAGCACTTTTCTTGATCTCCCTAAGCAACTCATCCATTCGGATTCACGCTTCATACATTTGAGAGAAATCGGCATAGCAAGCCCCACTTAGGTGGGTGCGGAGATCAATATTTAGACACTTAAGAAAGATATCCATTTGCTCCTTGGTGTTAGGCCTCTCAACAATTTCAACAAGTTTCTCATTCCACCTTCTAGTAAAGTCAACAAAAGACTCGTTGTCCCTTTGAGTGGTGTTTTCAAGCTCTTTCTTGGTTGGCCGGTGAGTGGTGTTGCCTTGGTATTGACTCTTGAAGGCAAGCATGGCGGCGTCCCAATCAAGACGGACTGTGAGCGGGAGAGTAGCATACCAATCCTTTGCCGCCCCCTGTGAATACGTGTGTTTGAATTTGGGATATTCATAGCAACATAAAAATTATGAGAGTCGCCACGCCGTTTTAATTATAGCCAAAACTTTGAGAAAAGCATGTTAATGGGTTCGGGGGTCAAATTACAACAAAAGAAGAATATTCACGTTATCACTCCTATTGCCCGAATTGATCGGTCTTTCTATCATGATGCGGTGTATGTAGTGTGTTAGTGATTGAGACCGGATCCGAAGATTGCCTACATTCCTCTCAATGTGAGAAGCTCAGGTCAGCGTAGTTCGAGAAGAATTTAGAATATGCAGAAGAATAGGGATTATGCATAATGAGTGGGGAATTACCTAAAGATTAGGGTTTAAAAGTAGTTCCTAGATCATCCTCGGGTTGATGAACCCTAGATAATCATCGGCTATGAATAACATGTAATTATGGAGATCGCAACCCTAATATAGCATAAATGAGGTTTTTAATCTATGAACACGATGAACATATGAAGAACATATTATGAACATATGAATGTCATGAAGAACATATGAATAAACATATTAAGAATATGAATATTATGGATCTAAATTAGTAATATGGCAAGAACATGAAGAAAAAGTTAGAAAACTTACCTTTATTGACAAGAAATAACCTTGGATCTTCTTGGGATTCTTGAGAGTGTTCTTGGAGGCTTGAATGACTTGATTTGGGAGCAAAATCGTCACTTGGAAGCTCTAAAATTCGGATCCCCCTATTATGAGGCAAGGGAGGTCTTTAAATAAGAAACTGATGGAGAGATCTGACGGTCCAGATCATCCGGGGCGGATGTGGCCGCGTGGCCAAGATGGAGGGCGGCGGCGAAAGTGGCCGCGTGGCCATCGTTGCGCGCTGACGTGAAATTCAAGCTAGGGTTTTACTGTTCATACAAGGCAACCCTAAATGTCCATATTTAATGTTTTCTAGAACATTGAGCTATTTTTGGGAATCCGGGACAAGTCTTTGCAAGGTTTTTTAATTCCTATAAAGTCCCCGTTATTTGGGAAAACCCTAATAAACTCATTTTCAAGATCGGGTACTAACAGTAGCCCCTCGGCGACGCTTCTTGCAAGGCAATGGAGGGTCGACGATAAAAATAGGAACCGTTCTAAAACATGAGTTTCAAAACAGAGGAAAGGTAAGGAAACGGCTGAACCTTGGTAGGCGACCTACGTATCCGCGGGGGAATCAAGCCAAACGTAGTTCAAATCTGATGGGGAAATTGAGAATGATTGTCCTCTGATGGGACCAATGTCTTCCGCTTGGGGAGAAATTGTGACTTGCTGGGGAGACATGTACCGGGGAAAATGTAATTGCTGGGGATGAGAGATGACTATGTCGGTCGGGTGGCTGAACCTTTTTAGGTTTCCTACGTATCCTTGGAGGAATCAAGCCGATCGTAGTTCAGAGTGGATAGGAAATGACCAAGGTGGTCGGGTGGCTGAACCTTTTCAGGCTTCCTACGTATCCTCGGAGGAATCAAGCCGGTCGTAGTTCGAAGATACTGGGGATAAAACGAGACATCGAACTTCTGCTGCGGATAATAAACCTACAGACCCTATCATGTATGAAGACTGAACATTCGTTAGGGAAACGAGACATCAGACTCCTGCTGGGGATAACAATCCTACAGATACTATCTTGTATGAAGAACGAACATTCGTAAGAAATGAAGTCATTTGGGAAAAATAAAGACTACGTCGTCTAAATAATCCCAAGATGGAATGGTAAACGCAATCAGGATCGCCCGGGTTCCTGCCGATCGCGCTAAAGTAATAGATGCTGGATCTCTCGCAATTAGAAACGCCAGGGTTTCTGCCAATCACGATCGATCTAAGGTGCGTATGACATAGAGGCACCGAAGTCTCTGTAATCATACGAATCCTAAGCAAATGTTTGGAAATTTTAAACGCAATCAGAAACGCCCGGGTTTCTGCCGATCGCGTTAAATAATAGATGCTGGATCTCTCGTAATTAGAAACGCCCGGGTCTCTGCCAATCATGATCGATCTAGGATGCGTATGACATAGAGGCGCCGAAGTGTCTGTAATCATACGAATCCTAAGCAAATGTTTGGAAATTTTAAACGCAATCAGAAACGCCCGGGTTTCTGCCGATTTCGTTAAAATAATAGATGTTGGATCTCTCGTAATCAGAAACGCTCGGGTCTCTGCCAATCACGATCGATCTAGGATGCGTATGACATAGAGGCGCCAAAGTCTCTGCAATCATACGAATCCTAAGCAAATATTTGGAAATTTTAAACGCAATCAGAAACGCCCGGGTTTCTGCCGATCGCGTTAAGATAATAGATGCTGGATCTCTCGTAATTAGAAACGCCCGGGTCTCTGCCAATCACGATCGATCTAGGATGCGTATGACATAGAGGCGCCGAATTCTCTGCAATCATACGAATCCTAAGCAAATGTTTGGAAATTTTAAACGCAATCAGAAACGCCTGGGTTTCAGCCGATCGTGTTAAAATAATAGATGCTGGATCTCTCGTAATTAGAAACGCCAGGGTTTCTGCCAATCACGATCGATCTAGGATGCGTATGACATAGAGGGACCGAAGTCTCTGCAATCATACGAATCCTAAGCAAATATTTGGTGAAGAATGGAAATTTTAAGGGGCTTTCCGTTCCCAAAGGTAACGAATATCAGTCAAAATAGTGCTAAGGGCACCTAAATTGATCAAAGGGGAATGTACTAGGGTAAAACTGAAATTTTGCATGTGGAGGCAAAGATGATGGATTGTTATGAAGTCGTAAACGGGATGAACTCTCGGGAGTCACAAAGGTGATAGACTCTCGGGGAGTCACAAGGGTGACGGACTCTCGGGGAGTCACAAAGGTGATAGACTCTCGGGGAGTCACAAAGGACTCTTTGGTGAGTCACAAGGGCAAAGGACCTTTAGGGAGACGCGAAGGAGATGGACTCTCGGGGAGTTGCTAATATGGGAAACATGATCTAGGTTCCACTTATCCTAATTTAGGAGGGAATGAGGCTACGAGCCATTAAGACCAAGGTGTTAGGTAAGGGACATTTTTCTTGGTTGCCTATAGGTAGGACTTAAGGCTTTTTAAGGAAAGGGAATAAGGAAGATGGTGATCTCCTAATCTTGAGATAGGGATGCCAAAGATGTCACGGCTTCTTGGGCTTTAGATTATGTCTTGGAGATAATGTGGGTTTCCTAGGCTTACGGGCTAGGGATTGGAGTTCATTTAAGCATGAGGAGAGTATTATATCCTAGGCTTAGTGCTAGGGCTTGGAGAGGTTGAGGTTTGGGAACTTCCTAGATGTTAGGGTTTCGAACAAGGGTTTGGAAACTGGTGTTTAAGGACCATGACTCTCCTAGGGTTGGGACTAGGGTTTAGGAATTTCCTAGGTCTAGGAGGCTAGGGCTTGGAGTTGTGGTAGGCTCAGAGGTTGCAAAGGCGTTGGCTTTTAAACATAAGGCTAGGAGTTGGAAGGTTGTGACTTCCTAGGCTTGAGGACCATGGACCATTGGGAAGAGGGATTGCTTTTGTGGAAGGTCCACTAAGCTTGATGTTAGGGTTCACCATTTTCCGGGATTGGTGACTATGGCTTGGAAATGTTCGTGGTAACCTAGGCTTTAGGCTAGATTTTAAGGCTAAGGACTGTAAACTTCCTATATTTTGAGACTAAGGTGAAGGAATTTCCTAGGTCTAGGACTGGGGTTTGAAGGGAATGTTGAATCCTAGGCTCGATGATAGAGTTTAGTGAGGATATAGCCTCCTAGGCCCTGCGGCTAGGGTTTAGAAAGAGTGTGACTACCTAGGCTTGAGGCTAGGGTTTAGAGCGAATGCGACTACCTAGGCTCGAGGCTAGGGTTTAGAGCGAATGCGGCCTCCTAGGCCTGAGGCTAGGGTTGATTAAGTTTTGGACAGGGCATTGTATCCTAGGTTTTGGGTTAGGGTTCAATAAGACGGGGGATTAAGATTGTAAATTTCCTAGGTTTCGAGACTAGGGTTTCGAGAATTTGGAAATGATGTTGCATGCGAGGCTTTGGAAATTCCCTAGAACTTGGGTTAGGGTTAAAGAGGATGTTGCGGTTTCCTAGGCTTAAGGATATGTGACTACCTAGGATTGAGGCTAAGGTTTGGGGAGAACGCACACTTCCTAGGTTTGAGGCTAGGGTTTGGAGGGAATGTGACTACCTAGGCTCGAGGGTAGGGTTTAAGAAGGATGTGGCTACCTAGGATCGAGGCTAGGGTTTAAGAAGGATGTAACTTCCTAGGCTTTAGGCTAGGGTTTGGAAGGATGTAATTACCTAGGCTTGGGGCTAGGGTTTGGAGAGAATGCGACTACCTAGGCTTGAGGCTAGGGTTTGGAGGGGAATGTGACTACCTAGGCTTGAGGCTAGGGTTTGGGAAGATGTGATTACCTAGGCTTGAGCTAGGGTTTGGGAAGATGTGATTACCTAGGCTTGAGGCTAGGGTTTGGAGCGCATGTGACTTCTAGGCTAGAGGCTAGGGTTTGTAGAGGATGTGATTACCTAGGCTTGAGGCTAGGGTTCGGAGCGCATGTGACTTCCTAGGCTAGAGGTTAGGGTTTGTAGAGGATGTGGCCACCTAGGCTTGAGGCTAGGGTTGAAAGAATCTGATTACCTAGGTTTAAGGCTAGGCTTCAGATAGAAGGTGACTACCCAGTCTTGAGGCTAGGGTTTAGAGAGAAGGCGATTACCTAGGTTTGGGACTAGGGTTTAGAGGGAATTCGATTACCTAGGTTTTAAGGCTAGGCTTTGAATAGAAGGTGACTACTAGGCTTGAGGCTAGGGTTTGGAGAGAATGTGACTACTTAGGCTTAAGGCTAGGGTTTGGATACCGAAAGCATTTGAAGTTTGTCTTGGTTTAGACCGAGCGAGTTTGAGGTCTAAGAGTGTTGCGGTTGAGGCAGGTGAGCTTGATACCTTATGGCTGGATAGGATCGATAGGTTAGACCTAGGCTAGAGTGCTAGGGTTTAGCTAGGGTAAGACTCGGACATGTGTTAAGGAGACCGGGGCTAATGGAATGGTAGGCGTGAGATCTAGGAGATCGAAGGCTAGGCAGGGTAGCGTTGGGACATAAGGATTTCAGCGGGTAAGTCTTTGTCCTAGAGAAACCGCGTTATGGGTAGGACCAAGCAGGCTTGAGGTCGGCCAAGGAGCAACGGATTGGGTTTGGATGATCCTAGTACCTAATACGCATGTCGGGCTTGGATCCTAGAGTGTTTGAAAGTTTAGGCTAGGTGCGAACCATAGGTGCGGGAAATGGTTTTGGATATATGACCATGTTGGTGCTTTAGGTAAAGGGATTGAGTGTCCAAGACTTTGCTTGAGTACAATAGGTACCTAAGTTGGATTGGGTATGCTTAGGTCCTAAGCTTGTCTCAGAGGCCATTGCGCGTGACCAAGCTCGTTCGGCGATTGCGAAGGTGGGTTTGGTATGGGACCAAAGGTGTTAAGCGCACGATTTTGACTGGACGGGTTTTGATATCTTTATGGCATATCATGGTACGCGGGAGGTCCTATGCGTTCGAGCACGTTTGAGGTTTGGACTCGTGGGGAAGAAAGGTTTAAGATCCATGGAATTCAAGGGTGGACCTTGTAGGTGGCGAGGTTGGACTCGGCTCGGATTAAGTAGGTTAGAGACCTAAGGGGTTGAAGGTCAGACTAGGAAGTCTTTTGAAGATAAGGAGTGACACTAGGTTTAAGAGTGGCAGGGCCATGGTTTGGGTATGACGGGAGTCGGGAGACGTAGATGTGTCACTTTTAGTCGGACCAAGTAGGCTTGGGAATTAAAGAGTCCAAAGGGTGGAGATGTAAGGTGGAGACCTAAAGGGTAGAAAGTCTTGTGACTAAAGGTTTAGGGGTTGAGGCCTAAAGTATGGATCAGATATTCTAGAGACCTAAAAGGTAGGTGTTTGGTAGACTCGAATGGTCTTGGGATCTCAGGGATTGCTCCACAGGTTAGACTATGTAGACCTAAGAGGTTGGACCTAAGAGGATAAAAGAGCCATGGTTTAGACATGGTATGGATGAATATATATGGTAGGTTTGGGATCTAAGAGATCAGGTAGACTCGAGACCGGTAGGTTCGGGACCTAATGGGTCATTCTAAGGATTTGGATTCGGTAGGCTGGTTTAAGGCTTTAGGAGTCACGCTACTAACTTGTGGAGGGTCAAGCTAGGGGTTATGGTGTAACCTATGTAAGACTGACCGGGTAGGTGCGGGACCTAAGGTTTTGAATCAAGTCAGATTGGGACGTAGAGAGTTGAGGGTTTAGGCCTAGGGGTCCCTAAAGTGTAGGAGATAAGGTAAAGGACCGAGTCAACTCAAGAATCACGGAGATGGGTCTCAGATGGATCGAGGATGTGTTTACAATTTTGTGGGAGACCGAGAGTGCGGTTTATAAACAAAGTGTCAGGGAAGAGAATACTTTTGAAAGTGTTATGATTTTGTAAAGATGCCTTATAATTAGTTTATGATTCTAACAAATTCAAAGTGTTCGTCATGTGCAGAGTTTCACGATGAGGGGTACATCCTTGTTGAAGCCTCGGTATTCTTTGGGAAACCACATGGTCGACCCATTCCGTTGTGGATTATCTAATTTGGTGAGCGGGCACCCTTCCTCCTTTGAGAAATTCTACGTCGAGCTTGATGATGAGGGATGCCTTTCTTCTAAGTATGTGCTTGTCGAAGCTCGATCTCCGAGAAACCACATAGGTCGACCCATTCTGTTGGGGAAGCCTTAGTTCGATAAGGGTGTAGAGCGGGGTATCCTACCTCCTTTAAGACGCACCCTTTTTTCTGCCTAAACCGCCCTTGCGGTTTTCAATCTAGCGGGCATCTCTTTTGCGTCATCATTTTTTTTTTTTTTGAAATCATTCAGTCGACTCAAAAAGGAAAAAAGAATTGTTTGAAAACATGCGGGGGCATTTTGGGGAGAGTAAGGGAGAGATAGATATTACTCACATTTTGACTCTTTGGGCAACTGAGTGTATATATGTACAAAAGGGAGGAAGCCCCTGCTTGACAGAAAGTAAGTGTTTAGATCTTTCCTAGATTGTAGAACGGAAGACTTGTCGAAACATTTGAAAATTGTTTTATTCAAGATTCTCATTTGATTGCTCGAGAATGGACCTCGTTGATTAGTTTATGCATCTTATGATTATGTTTTAGACAAGTAGTCTCGAAATAATAAAAGTTTTGATCAATTGTGAGTGAAGAAGTCAGGAGTAGAAATATGGGGCAGAGAGAAGAGAAGGAAAATTGGCTACGAGGTGGTTGTGTATATTTTGGACCGGAACCTAAGGTTGCCTACGTTCTCCTCAAGGTGAGAAGCTCAGGTCCCATAGTTCGGGATATCCTGGCTGATGATGGAGTTGGGTTTGAGTATGAGGTTCATTTGTCGCGATAGTTGTGCTCGTTGTAGCTTGTTGCTTTGGATTGCTTCATTGCAGCTCATTGCGGTGGATTGCTCGCTTGTAGTTGTCATGGCTGCTGCTACCGCGTTAATCTTCTTTGTAGGGAAGAAAGAAAAATAGAACATTTGAAGTGAAAATAAAATGGGACTTTTACTTTTCTATTGTGATAGCCCCTTCTGTTTTTTTTTTTTTTTTTTTTATTTATCTCTTTGTGCACGCCCTTCTTTTGCCTAGGCCGCCCTTTCGGTTTTCACAGCTGGCTTCTTTTTTTTGGTGCAATGCTCTAACTTTTGCCTAGGTTGCCCTTTGGGTTTTCAACCTAGCGAGCATTTTTTATATATTTGTACATGAAACATTGGGCGAGACGAGCCCCTAGTTTGCTTTCGCCTCTCTCGATTGCGAGTAGCCTCTTTATAGTTTAAACGGCCTTTTGCTGGCGGCGGCATCCTAGCCCTTGATTTATACCGGTAGAGCTCCATCGGATTATCACGTGGCACCTATTAATGGCATGAACAGCTTCGTGCATTTCTTTTATATTTGCGATGGAATACGGACAGCCCCGGT